>RJWM01009621.1:0-67157 GCA_004363535.1 Dasyprocta punctata
CACAGGCCCAGAGCAACAGGGCCAACTGACCATGGGCTGGATACTCCAAAACTGTGAGCTGAAAGAAACATTTGCTTTTTATAGGTTGTTTACTTAAGTAATTTGTTATAGTGACAGGAAACTGACCAGCACAGAGGAGCAAGCAGAGTGCAGGCTTACATAGGATACACTAACTTTGAGATGCTTGGTAGATAGCAGAAAGGAGCTGGTATTTAGGAGAATATTTATGGGAAGATGCACATAGTTGGGAATTTGTAGCCTTGACTTCTTTTGTTTTTAACATATAATCAGAAAAATGACTTATAAATATTTTTATGATTGCCACAGACCTTCAATAAATTTCTAACTAATGCTTAAAGGAGAAATGAGAACTGTGTTTTCCTAGGACTTTCCTAAGTTTTCAGCATTTCTCTTCCCTGTAAAAGTTTTGGTAATTGTACCAAGATATTTAGGTGGAAATGCTTTGTTTTTGCTTAACACTGTAACCCATTGCTGTGGTTTTCAGGTTGGCAAGTAGAATGGTTTTATAGAATTTCTTAGTTGATACAGGCATTTAACCACTCAAAGCCATTTATTTTCAATTTTGGAATTTTATGATTTTTTATATTAGTTCTCTAAACTTATTGTGATTTTATATCATAGGACATTCTGGAACATTTCCAAAATCGGTAAACTATAATTACAAAAAATGTACTATAGCTAAAAAATAGCTATAGAAGCTTTTGCTTTCTACAGATGAGGCTGCACTAAACTTCATAGAATGTTCCTTGGTCTAAAGGTGAATATTGGTGGGATTTATCACTATCTTTGGATGAGGATATCTAGTTTCATCCACTACTGCACCGAAAACCTATTTTTCCTCTGAGGTGAACAGTAAGATTCTCCGCTGTTGCCCTCTGCTGAAAATTAGAAAAGGCATCTGCAGATAGAACACAGATCAACCTGTTCACTTGGAAAAGAAGATTTAGAGGGGGGTGAGTTATTTGTCTATAATCACAGACCCTAATGAGAGTTCCTTTCTGTCTTGCCCTTGAAAGTATCTTTTGTATTTGACATTTTTCTAGGGAATTTTTTTCTTTTATGTCAGTGTTAAAATGGAATTGTTTACTAGCTGTCAAAACCCGAGAATTTCTTTCCTCCATTGCTCTAGGTTGTATATACTTTGAGAGTTTTAGAAGGATGACTGAAAGCAGAGGGCCTAGGGATGGGAGGGTGAGCATGGGAGACACAAGCCGTGAACCGTTGCTGTGACCTTAACGAGTTTCTTAGATTGTAGCAGTGAAAATGTAGACAAATATAAAGCAAAACACACTCAGCAGGCCATCAGGATGGTGGTTCAAACCTTCAGCCACAGTATGCAACACTGAGGCTGGCACAAAGTAGTTTCTCAGTCATTAATACTAAATGGAGAAGCAAATTGATGTGGAGAGAAAGGAAAGAGAGACATCAGGACTGCTAGGTTTCTGCCTTGGGTTGTTAAGCGGTGCTGTGTCATACTCACAATGAGAAGCACAGAAAGAAATGTATGTCTGAAAGGAAGAAACAGGTTTGGGGTTCTGTTGAGTTCAGGATGCTCATAAGATATTCAGGTAGAGATGCTGGGGAGGGTTAGAGAGGGAATTTGGAGTGATTAGAGTGTTTGTTGATAACTCACAGGGATGAGCAGTCTTCAGAGGGAGAAGATATGTAGGTCAGCAGGTAGACCTGGCATAAATCAGTCTCCAAGCTTTTCCAGATGTTGTTGTTCTTTCCTGGAGAAGCCTTTTCCCGGCCATCTCGCAATCAAACCCTCACCTCCATGGGTCATTGTGCAAATGTCATCTTCTCACCAGCTCTTCCCCCGCTACCCTGTTTATGCTACGTCCCCGCCCAGAGCTTTCCTTATCCCTCTGTTTTAATTTTCCCCACAGCACTAAAAGGCTTCTAATACATGCTTTCATTCCTTGCTTTGTGTTCCTGCTTATCCCCAGCAGAAACTGTACTCCATGAGTGCAGGATTTTGTGTTTCCCTGCTTTGTTCATTGTTTGAAATTCATTGCATGTAACAGTGTCAGGCACGTAAATGCTCAGTGCGCACTTGTGTGAATGGAAGGCCTGGGAAACACAAACAATAAAGGGGTATACAGAGTAAGCAAAGATCAAAGCAGAAATTGAGACGGTGCGACCAGAAATGGAGCAAAACATAACAATGTCACGAGGACCCATAAGCTGGGCCCGCAGATGCCCCATATGCAACTAAAAGCAAGCAGAAGCATGGGTTGCATGGAAACTTTGGGTCAGAGCCCTGCTCACCCCTGCTTAGTGGCATGTGGGTCACTGAAGGAGGGTCTGTAATGCAAGGTTTATTAGCCTGCTTCAGGGCTGAGGATACCAGGAAAAGAGTAACTTTCAGGGATATCGAATTGCCAACTTTAACATTGAACAGTATCACATCCCCCAGAAGAGCACCTTGAAGTCCCCAGTCATTGTCCTAAACCTAAAGTTGTCTTGGATTCCAGGAAAAGCAAAGCCTCACAGACCACTCCATGATGAAGTCACCTCCCCGAGTGGGAGCGATTACTCCCCGATGGAAACCAAGGCTGCCTCCATCCCAAATAACAGTCACTTCATGGAAATCTACTTGCCCTTCAAACCATAAAGAGACCTCTGAAATTATGACATCAAAACCAAAATAATGATCAATTACACTGTAGTCCACCCCACCAAACCCAGCTCATTCTTTTGTGAGCAGGTTAGTCTGATGCTCTTCAGCAAACCCGTGTCTCCTTTCACTTCTCACACTGGAATCCTTCCTTTATTCTCCTTTACTTTCAAATTCTGCCTAATAAGTCTGCCTGTGCCTCATAGGGACCCACTCTGAAATTCTTTTCTATGACAAGAACTGATATATCTGCTTCACAAGGTGAGGTGAAATCCCCGTCTGTCTTTGGGGGACACCCGTGGTCCCTTCTTGTGACACGAGCAGAATGAATAGAGGAGAGAAGAACTTCAGGATGAAAACAGTGGTCAAAATTATCACATCATGCTGATACTGTTTTGTTTTTAGATGAGAAGATAAGTTCTATTGGATAAGAGCTGCAAGGTCCACTGAATAAAAACAATGTCAAATTTTAATTTAAATGGGAGAAAAGCCTGCGGTCATCATATATACTCAGACTTCTTGTATGTGTGAGAGTTTTTGTGGAAACCTGGTTTTCACAATGGAAGCAGGAAGTAAGAAAAAGTTACAAGAGCATCTGTTCTCAAGAGATTTGCAGACTTGAATCTCACACTAAAGGAAGTTTGGATAGTTCGGATAAAGTTCAGATACTTATCTGAATGTCAGGGTGATTACTTAAATGAAACCAAGTACAATATACTATATTCATCACGTAAAGACAAAAAAATTATTCGAGAACACCAGTATGACACACCCAATATTTAGTTACTAACCTTTGATAGTCTTTCAAATGGAGAGACTATGCAGGAGTTTTACTATCTTTGTATTTGTTAGTGGTAAAATTAAATAAGTAACATGAATCTGTGTTTGTCATTTAATAAGTCAAAATGTCTGTGTACTTTTAAAAGAGTTATTCCATTAGCTGTAGAATCCATAAAATTGGAAAGTAAGACTAAAGACATAACAGCAGAAGACACAGAGTAACTTTAAACCTGTCTCAGGGGCACCTCACTTATATTTTGATCATAATACAAAGTAATAGCTTATAACTGTTTTTTTTTAATACTTAACAGACATTCGGTTTTGACCTACAGCGAAATAAACCCAATGATATAGGATAGAGATTTTATATTGGGTTGCATTACGGTACAATGCATGAGAACAGAATGATTCCTTTCTGTTTATATAATGTTTGCTGAACTTGGTCTGCATTTTAAAGCAATCATCAGATAATTCATACTCTGGGAATCAACCCAGTAAGAAGGGCTTAAATACATGGTATAAATTAGAATTGGGTGAACTTAACTGTATTTATGGTTTGGCTAACACCTTAAACCAGTTTTCATATGTTTAGATTCAGCAAAATTCGAAATGTGTATTGTACAGCCCAATTCTTCTCTGCCTTTTAAACTAGTGTGCATTCGATAGGAAATAGAATCTGTAAATCTTCATGCTTTCTATAGCTAACTCATCTTCATGCTTCATGAAATGTTGGTACTCTCCAGAAAGTCAACAGGACCAATTTTCTTTAAAAAGTAGCTTTTGTGGGAGATACCTAAAACTGTAAGCTCATTTTTTTCTGGATTTATGAAATGTTCAAATCTACATTGATTACTAGGCACTGAGATCTGAGCAGTATTCTCTTGTATCTTGAATTGAAATGTATTATGTCAGGAAGGTCTCTTGAGAGGAAACCTAAATTCAAAAGAGATTTCCTTTAAAACATGGCCACACTTCTATTTCCACAAGAATCTAGGAAGATTTTTCTCTCTTTGTGACTGTTTTTATTTCTTTCTGCTTGTCAAATAAACACTTGCTTTTTATTTTTATGTTAAAGTTATTTTTAACTGGTAGATAGAAACCTAAAATGTGTACATTTTTGGGTTCCATGTAGTATTTCAATGTACAAATACACTGTTTAGTATTTAAATCAGGTTAAACATATCTATTCCCTTAAGCATTTCTTCCTCGGTGGTGAAAACATTCAGCAGTTTTCTTCTAGCTTTTGGAAACATGCCGTGCTTTGTCGTGGTCTGTGGTCCCCCACTGTGCTGTACACACCAGAACTTCCTGCTCCTAACTGTACCCCAGTACCCATTGATGGGCTTCTCCCCATTCTGTCCTTTCTCTTTTTCTAGCAAGGTTTTTATCTTGATTCTCAAGAGCCTGACATCTCTGAAAATTTTGTGGCCATAAATTGAGCAAATTAACGATCCAGTCAATGGCATCATTTTGATCTAGGGAAGAGGAGTCATTAGTGTGTTTTAGTTTGTTCATGAGAGGTCAGGGAAGGACCAGCACTTTACATCTGCATTGCCCCAGTGAGTTTACATTTCCAAGGATCTTAGGGAACAGAATTCTAACAGGAGAGGTTAAGAGAAGTCATGGAAAACAGAAGGATTGCAAAGAAGCACCTTTGGAAATCCGCGAAAGAAAATTAAAAAAAAAAAGTCGCAGATTCATCTAATTAATGACACTTTCCTAGGATTCTTTTAAAAAGCATTTGTTAGGAAGTGAGGGTTGAAGAAATGAAAGCACTTTAGAGATTCAGTAAAGGGATTTAGGACATTACAAATAATCAATTTGTAAGCTTTTGTGTTGAGGTTATAGGATGTCTTTGAATGATGCTAAGAGGATTCTGTTAAACCTGCACTTGGAGCTTATTTAATCATGGCATGGTTCTTTGACTTCGCTAAGGATCCATCTCTGAGGATTAAAAATCAGGAGGATGTCAGTAATCTAAGTGGGCAACAGAACCAAAGGGTTAGCGAAGGCCTGAGCTTCGTATTTCTCCTCAGTGACTGAAAACACTGTGGTAGCTTTGTTTCTAAACTACATAGCACTTTAACAAGCACCAGCCAAGGTGGGTTGTTACTGATCATATGTTTCAGAAATATTTAACTGTAGTGATCAGACCCTCTCAACTTTTCTATAAAATAACTCTGATCTACTTGACTGTCCTTTTTGTGATGTGGCGTGTTACATGTAGCTAGAAAATGTTAAAAATGAGAAAAGAAAATTGTATGGTCTGTAAAATTAAGAGAGACTAATAGAGATCGTTAGAAGGAGACATAGTAACTTAGAAAATAAACTATCTGAAATAGCTGGGATGGGGAGTTTGTCTACCTGCTCTTTGGACTAAAAACTTTCTGAAAAATTGTCAGGCAACATCTCACTCAATCTCTCAGTTGTGATATCTACTACTATGATCTGTGCACTGTATATTTTGCTGTTTTATTTCCTTCAGATTTTATTTTTGTCAATTACACATTCCCAATACTATGTGAAATAGGCTCACTAGTTCTTTTATTTATTTATTTATTTTAGTATTTACTAGTGTTTTACTAGTAAAGGGTCAATTTTACTATTATTTTAAAAATCATTTCCCTAAACTCACTTCTATTGTTCCATTTTTCACTATCCAGAAATAAACATTAACATCTTTCAGATATTACCTTTGTCATTTGGCCTGATGTCTTTGTTAAATACACATACTCTTGATTTATAATCACCTACTGTGTTTCATGATGAAAAAAATTTAAAAGTCAAGGGGCTGGATTTGGATGACTAGATATATTTTTTTCAGTTTGCTATAATAATACTATATAACAAAGGACCCCAAAATATCAGTCATTATTAGAAACAACCAATATTTCTTTCTCAATTACGTGTCCACAGGTTGGCTTGTGCTGGCTACCGGCTTCAGGATATGAGGTTACTGTTAGTCCAACTGCCTGGGCCACTGTGCAGCCAGTGGTACCCAGGGATCGCTCCTTCGGTAAGGAGATAGATGTGAGAGGCCACAGAGAACAGCGAGGACCCTGTGTAGCCTCTGCCCGCACCGTTTCTGCACAGGTAGCAACAGCCAGAGCGCATCGCATGCTCCAGTCCACACTGCAGGGGCCAGGACACAAGCAGAGCGCTTGCTGAGCACTAAGATAATCCACTAATGAGTCCTTCTCTTGGCAAAACCCACGCACACTGACCTTAGCTCGCAGTCATCCAACCCCTCCCATTGCAATGTCATGAGTGTCCTAATTTTGATGAGGTTATTTACACTTTGCGGACTGTGTCAGTGTGCCCTGGCTATACCATTCAGTATACTTTGAGTGCACTTGAAACAGGGAGTTAAAATGTACTTTTGTTAAGAAGTATTGATTCTTCCCTTGGGTTTGGAGATAACTGATTGGTAACTAAAAGCAAAATTAAGTTTGAGAGGCTGAGGTAGGAGTATTGGCATGTATTCAAGGGCAACCTTGGCGACCATACAACAAGACCCTGTCTCAAGGAACAAAACATATAAAAACAAAGAAACAAACAAACAAACAAGAAAGCTTGGATCTGACTGCATTTTGTACCTGTTTTTTGCAATTTCCTTAAACTTTGTATTCAGTTCCTGGTCGCCTCTGTGCACAGGCACGCTAATCACTTAAGGAATGTTTGTCTAAAAATGCTTTATTAGCCTTAAATTTACTTATCCTGTCTTAACCCTTTCAAGATTTAGAGAACCAAGATAAAAGGAAGTAAGGTATTCTCAAGGTTTCCGGGGAAATTCAAATGCTGGCTCTTACGGTGTCCTATTCCTGACCTTCTGGGTGCTGCCTGGAAGTCTCTAGTTACTGCCATACACCTGCAGTAGGACCTCTGCAGACAGATTGACCCAGGTGGGACTGCCACCTTGTAGGATGCCAGCTTGCTGCCTCATAGGATGAGGACTTCTCCAGAGCTACCTCAGGTCCAGAACTGAGATGAGGTTCTGCCAAGCTCTCCCCACCGCCAGCAAGCCACAGAAGCCTGTCCCTTTCCTTCTTACCCTGGTGTCCCTCCAGCTTTTCTTCTCCTCAAGCTGAACCCCTTTACCCATTCTCTCTCCTCTTAAGAATTCTAACCCTGTCCCATTCCCTCAGGTGCTGACAATGCAGAGGATGTTTTCAAGGTAACTGAGCAGTTAGAAGAGGAATGAGACTGTCAGATAAAACCTCAGAAACCTTGATGTTTTCCCTGAGACTTAGCCTTGTTGCTTTCTTTTTTTTTATCAGATTTTATTGGTACATTTTAGATATACACATTGATAACATTCATCATAGTAACCTTGTTCCTTAAGTGAATGCTCTCTAGGATGTTACCAGCCTTTGGTCAATTTTCATAATTCTGGAAAAGCTGATTCCAGGGATTTCCTCAAGTATTGTTTTTACTACTTTTATGGCGTGGTAGACTTTTGGAAGTTCTTACTCCATGATTTGCACTAGTGAATTATTTTGGAATCTTTTTATTCCTTCATGTTCTTTTCTTCCATGCTATCATTTCCCCCAAATTTCTATGTTTTTAGTTTGTACATTTGATCTTATAGTTGCACCTCTTGGTGATTTTTTAATATGATGAAGCTTAAGAATTATGTACTATGTGTTGATTTGAAAATTCGAGTCCATAGGAATGAATTTTGTACTGCCTCTTTAAATATTGCTTCTCCATTTGTTTTATTTTCTTTCTCTCTTGTTCCCATTCTATGAATTTTAGAATATTATGATGCATTGATGCCCATCTATTAAATATACACTTATGTATGCATATATTTTCTTTTTTAAATGTTTGTTTCTTAGTGAATTCTTCACTCCCAGTTTGCTAATTCTGTCTTCAGTTGTGTTCTGCCTACTATTCCATATACTGAGTTTCCTTTTGTCTGTTCCAGTTTTAATATTCTAATGTTCAATTTTTTAATACAGTGTTTTAAAGCAGTTTTTGATTTACAGGAAAACTGAGAAGTAAAGAGAGCTCCTATGTAATCTTTATACTAACACATGACAACCCTGTACTCCACATCAGAGTACTGCCTGCATGTAACTGATGAATCTACGTTGGCATCGCAAGTCCTAATGTTCCACTCATTTTCAAGCTCATGCTTGGTGTTGTACATTCTATAAATTTGAACAAATGTATAATAACATGCATCCATTATTATAATAATAAGTCCTTCCTTAAAAATTCTCAATGATTCACCTATTTATTTCTCTCTTCTCCTTTACTCCTGGAAAGCACTAGTCTTTTTACTGCCTCCATGATTTCGCATTTTATAGAATGTCATATTGTTAGAATCATACATTATATGTGCTTCTCAGATCAGACGTTTTTACTTAGTAATATGTATTTCATATGTGTCCATGTTTTTCCATGGCTTGATACCTCATTTTAGTGAATGTACCAGTTTATTTAACCACCAATTTACTGACAGTCATCTTACTGGCTTCCAAATTTTGATGTTTATGAATTAAGCTGATATATATATCTGTGTGTAGATTTTTGTGTGGAGATGTTTTCAGCTTCCTTGGGTAAATGCCAGAGTATGATTACTGGATTGGATGGGTAGAGCGATTTATAAAAATCTTGCAAACTCTCTTCTATGTGGCTGCGCCATTTTGTACTTCAACCTGTGGGAAATGAGACTCCTCGAGTTCCCCACCATCACTTGCTGTCAGTGTTGTGGGTTTTGACTGCTGTAATAGGTGTGTAGTGGTGCCAATTTTTGCCTTAGTTTGCATTTCCCTGATGGCATAGATTATGCAGCATTTTTTCCATTTGCTTATTTGTCATCTATCTCTTTCAGGTAGTGACTGTTGAACTCTTTGCCTCATTTTAATGTCTTTTTTTTTTTTTTTTTGTATTTTGAGTTTGAGAATTCTTTGTGTATTTTGAATAACAGTGCTTGGTGTGTATTTTGTGAATATCTCATCATGGTATGTGGCTTGTCTGTTTGCTCTTTGACATTGTCTTTTGAAGAGCACAAGTGTGAAGGTTTAATGAAATCAAGTTATTATTAATTTATTTCATGCACTGTCATTTTGAGGTTGTATTGAGTCTCCTAGCTCCTCTCTCATATTACCATATGAAGAGTTTTATTATTTTATACTTTATATTTATTCTGTAATGTGTTTTGAGTTAATTTTTGTGAAAGCTGTAGAGTCAATGCCTTGATTAGCCTTTTTTTTTTTTTTTTTGGCTGTACGAATGTCTGATTATTCAAGTATCATTTGTGGAAAAATTCTCTGTTTCACTGTATTTCTTTATCAGATTTTATCAGAAATCAGTTGACTATTTTTATTAGTCCATGTCTAGCCTGTCTATACTCCTCCACTGATCCAACTGTCTCATCCTTCTTCAATAATACACCATCTTAATTACTGAACATTTAAAGCCAGTCCTGAAATTGGGTGGCATCAGTCCTTTCACTTTGTTCCTCTCCTTCAAAATTGTATCAGTGTGCTGAATCTTTTGACTATCCATGCACATTCTAGAGTAAGAAAAATAACCAGCTAACATTTTAACTGGAATTTCATTGAGTTTACATGTTAAACTTGGAAGAAGTAGCTTTGGAAACTATTGAGTCATATCTATAAACAAGGCAAATGTATCCTTCTTAGTCCCTTGACTTTGTTTATTAGAATTTTGTAGTTTTAATCATGTTGGTTTAGCACATATTTTATTACATTTATACATAAGTATTTCAATTTTGTGGGTTGCTAATATAAGCAGTATTACACATATAATTTTGAATTCCAGTATTTCATTATGGATCTACAGGGAAACAACTTTTGTACATCAACTATATCTTGCAATAGCATTATAATTAATTTAATACTTACTGGTGGTTTTTTGGTTGTTAAAGATTTAAGATTTTCTATGTAATCAGATCATCTATGAACAAAGCCGTATTTCCATTCTAATCTAATCTAATCTAATCTAATCTACCAATTACTTTCCCTTGTTGTACTGTAGTTAGTGCTTCAGTTCAACCTCACAAGAAGGCGGTAACAGGGAGAACTTTTCTGATCTTAGTAGGGAAGTTTCAAGTTTCCATTAATTTCAAGTGAGAATGTTTCAAGTTTCATACTGTAGATTTTTTTTTTGTAGGTACCTTTGTCAAACTGAGGAAGTTCCTCTATTCTCTTAATTTACCCAGAGGTTTTATAACGAATGGCTGTTGGATTTTATCAGATGCTTTTTCTACAGCTTTTGATGTGACCATGTGATGTAACCCTGTTGATGCAATGGATTACACTAATTATTTTTATAGTGTTGAACTAACATTACATGTCTGGGACATGTCACTCTTTGTCACGGTGTATAATTATTTTTATACATTGTTGGATTGAATTTGCTAATATTCTGTTGAGTGTATTTTCATCTATGTAGGAGGTAGTAGATGGTTATTTTCCTGTATAATGTAACAGGAATATATTTTTCTTGTAATGTCTGATTTTGTTCCTGTGAGCTTGATGAGAATGTGTATTATGCTGCTGTTGAATAAAGTAGGCTATAGATGTCCAATAATATCCAGTTGATTGATGATGTTGTTGAGTTCAACTGTGTCTCTGCTGACTCTTTCTCTGATGTGTCTGTCATTTCTGCTAGGAGGGTACCGATGGCCCCATGTATGATGGTGTATTCATTTATTTCTCCAGTGTTTCTATCAGTGTTTGCCACATGGAGTTTGTTGATGTGTTGTTAGACCTACTAATATTAAAAATTGTTGTCTTCTTGGAGAATTGACTCTTTTATCATTATCCTGTATTTATTCTTTATAATTTTCCTAGCTGTGTGGTCTGGTCTGTCTGAAAATTAGTAATTTTACTCTTACTTTCTTTTGACTAGTGTTAACATGGTGTGTTTCTCCATCCATTTATTGATTTTTAATCTATATATGCCTTTATTCAAAATGAGTTTCTTATAGACAATGTATAGTTGGGTCTTATGTTTTTGCTCACTCTGGTCATTATCATTTAATTGGTATTTTTAGGTCATCAATGTTTACCTTGGTTTGTGTTATATTTGCATTCTTATCTACTAGGCTTGTTATGGTTTTTTATCTGGCACCTTTATTTTCTATTCTTATTTTTGTCTTCTACTCTTTTTGTATTTTTTGTACTTGTAGTTGAACAAGTTATGTTGAACGTTTTATGTTTTCATTTTCTCTCCTTTCTTGGCATATCGGTTATACCTTCTTTAGTGGTTATCCCAGAGTTTGTAGTATGCCTTGACAACTAATTCAAATCCACTTTTAAATAACACTATTTTATTCACAGATAGAGTGAATGTCTTATAATGGCAAAATAAACCTAGTTCTTCCTTCCTGTTTATTGTATCATTACTTTTATTTATTTCACTTATATATAAACACACAGAACCATGTATACATATATATATAGTATACACACAAGCATATGTAAACAAACACACTACAGTTTCATTATTTTGAACAAAATGTTACCTGTTAAACAAATTTTAAGAAGAAAAATAGTTTTTTTATTTGACTTTCACATCTTCAATGCTCTTATTTTCTTATGTAGCCTATTTCAGATCTGTATCACTTTTTTTTCTCTACACTGTATTTTTAACCAAAGGGTCAAGAAGGTATTTCACTTTCCTTCTAGCTAAAAAACTTCATGTAACATTTCTTGTAAGGCAAGTATGCTTGCAATATGTTACTTCAATTTTTGCTTGTCTAAAAGAGACTATCTCTCTGTAACTTTTGACAGATACTTTTGCAAAGTATGAAATTCTACATTTGTGATTTTGCTCTTCAATGATTTTGAATGTTTCATTCGTATTTTTCTCATTTGCACAGGTCTTCCCTTGCATGATAAAATCTGTTAAAAACTCAGTTGTCAAGCCAGCGGGGCACTGTTGAGTTCCTAAGCAGGATTCATTGTGTCTCCTGGAACTCTAGAGATATAATCTACCAAAAGCTGTTGTCAGGACCTTTTACTACTAGTGAAGATAACATCTTTACAAGATATTCTTTGAGTATTTTAAAAATTTATGTACACTTTAACCTCCATATTTTTCCTTCATATTTTTTATTTCCTTGAATTTGTCGGGCAGCTTTGTATCTCAAAGTCTAACTATATAGTTTTTTCCTACTTAAAACATACTTTTCTTTAACCTATTTCCATGGTTAGCATTACACCTTCTAGTATGTAGCTTATGTCTCCTCACCAAGACAGGCAATTTCTTTTCTTTCTTTTTTTTTTTTTTTTTTTTTTTTTTGGTACCAGGGATCGAATTTACAACCTCACACATGCCAGACAGGTGCTTAGGCCGCTGAGCTAAATCCCCGGCTCTATTTTTTGAGCCAGGGTCTCACTTGTAGTTCAGGCCGGCCTTGAACTCACTTTGCAGCCAAGGCTGGTCTCAAACTCATGGTGATCCTCCTGAAGAGGCAATTTCTGATCAATGAACAGAAGTAGATCTTCCTTCTCTTCCCAATTATTTTTTTTATTTGAGAGTTTTGTTAGTTTCCCTCAGAGTATTTCTTAAGATATGTAATTAATTTATTTGCTGGTTTATTGTCTGGCTGTGTGACATTATTAGAATGCAAGTTCCACGAAGGACATTTCTGTGAAAGTTCAATAGTGCAGCCACTGTCAAGTATTTGTAGAATGATTGGACAAGATTTTTTTAATGAATGAAATATATCGCTATTAAACAGGAATCTACCTATGCAAAATTCATAGAACTCGAAGTAATCAAAATCTTGTATTTTGTTTTTTAAACTTCCCGTGCTGTACAGACATCTAACCTCTAAACCAATAAAGTATATAAATGGCATCTAGTAAAACGATACACATTTACAGATTGAAAAATCAAGTGCATTATTGAACATTTATGTAGAATTAGTATAAGAAATAAGTCTTTGCATCCACAGTTATTCCTCGAGTTATTTAGTTCTATTTTTTAGTTTAGGATCTCAGGAACACCTTATTTTTCTCAATTTAAAGTTTATAAAATTGAGAGTTTATGATGGAAAATTGTTTTAAGTTTTACTGTAAGCTCAAAAGCAAAACTTAATCTTAGTCTTTATTTTTTTACTTGATTAAAAGCCTCCATGTGTATAATCTATTCTTTTATTTCAGAAATATCTTGAAATCTCTTACAGACATAGACTGAGACAAAAAGTGAAAAATTAATCAAAACTTCATTTTCTAAGAAATTCCTCAGAATAAATTGGATTTTCAAATTCAGATATGTGAATACTTCACTTATTCAATTCCACCTTTTCCTATTGACAAAAACAGTTGATTGAAAATATTCTTGTAGCTCAGTATTCTACTTTCTTACCAAAATATGTGAATTATAACTGGAATTCTATGGTTTGGAACAAAGATGAATTTGAATTAGAAAATTTAATTAAATGTAGAGCAGTTGAGAAATTGTGTCTAGGATGATAAGCGAACCAAAATTCCTTCACTCATGTCATATATACAATGTTTACTAAAATCTTCCAGATTTAGAATCCCCACATATCTTACTGTGATGAAGCAATGTGAAAACTCAGCTTCTATCTTAGTCTTCTATTCATGTACATACGCAGTATTAACTGGAGACGTTAAAGAAATATTTTAGTAGCACCGCAAGAATTGCAGCCAACAATCTTTTCCGGGTTATGTGCAAAATAAACAGTGACTAGAAGGAAAACTTATTCAGCCAAAGAACTTTTAAATTTTATAACTGTAACTTCTGGTATAAGGGGAGGAAATAAAATTAAGTTACTGGGCTCTTAATGAATTCTGGTTTTGTTTAGGTACAGTATTCTTTCACCAAGGGGATATGCTGCATATGCTTTAGAATGATAAGTTCCAGAAAAATAAGGGTTATTCTAATTTGGGCACTAACGTCAGAAGTATTTGTGGATTGGCAAAGGAAGTATTTGCAGGCAGGAGAAGCATTCCTTTAAAGCCAGGTGATGTCAACTCCTTCCTACTATAAAGTAGGGCCAGTAGGTAGATTTTGAACCTAGCGGTATTGCAAGGGGAAAACTGGACTTTTTAATATTCCATAGTATTTTGTCTATATTTTTCCAAAATATTTTAAATCATCATGCTCTTTCAGTGGCAATAGAAGATTCATTTATTTTCCTTAGTAAAACTGTTATTGGTGCTGTCCTATAAATAACATACTTTATAGTTTGTGAAATTTAAAAAATAAGAGGATGACTCCTATATTGTATAGTTTCATTAATTCTTCAAAATGTTTTTTTCATTTCTTCAGGCTGATCACAGATCAGTCCTGCTGAGAATGTTCACTGTCACTGTTATTACGTTGCCATACTGCAAGCCCTTGGATTTTACTGAGACTAGAGGAGTCATTTTCCCAGTGGTCGCCATATAATATTTTTTAAACAATGGATCAGAAGACCTGCTGGTCTTATTTTCCTGATTTTTACACTCAGTACTTCATTTTTATTTTCCTTCCCATTTAGATAGCAGTCGCTGTAACAATTTTCACAGATCTCGGTAAAAAGGTAGACTCTGAACAGCCTCATAGTGGTGGGGAGGGTTTGCCTCTGTATAGGTCTCCGATGTTCTCAACTGCGGGGTTGGAATCTTGCCACATTGACGCCCTTACTTCCTGTATTTTCTTACTCAGGCCATGTCTATGGGTGTCTGTTTTCAATGAGAAAACTTGTGTCACATTTGATGTAGGCATTCTTCTGAAGGTTTTTAAGTATGCTACTCTTCATTTCATTTACTAACATCTAATTTATACAAATAATCACAGTAGGAACTATTAAAAATAAGATAAAAGCCATTTCCAGTTTCTGGTGGTGATGGAGGATCTCATCAAGCTAACCTTAATAAAATCAGTTATAGAATCTGGGCCAAGCAAAACAGAAAACGGTTACTCCAAGGAGTGGGAGCCAAAGGAAGAAGGCAGGAACCTGAATGGCAAGGGTCATGCTGGTAACAGCCATGATGACCAATGTCTCCGTCGGGACACTCCCACCCGTGCCGTGTGTGGACAGAGCTGAAGAGCGGTGCATTCTTATTGGCTGACATGCCAGACCTGGGAAGGTGGTGCTTCTACCTATGGAAGCAGAAAGGAAATTCCTGCAGAGAGGGATTCAGTTTCAGTACTGCAGTGTCTTTAGTTCTATGAAAGCAAGAATCTTGCATATATTCAGATGGAAGAAGATTTGGGAGAGAGCTAAGCATCACTTTTATGAATTGCTTTCTCATTGTGTAGGTGCACTTTAAGAGTTTTTAATGTGCTCTCTCTAAAAGGTTGAAGCATAGATTCAAATCACACACACACATAGATCTGTGTGCCTGTAGGTATATGTATAATCTCCCATGTATTGCAATATAAAAAGTTCCAGTTTTTAGATGTGACCACTTGAGAATAGCAGCTGATTCGATTTGACAGCCATACGCGAGGCTCAGTCACTCCTCAACATTTTAATCATCTGGACTTTGTAATTCTGTTGTGTTTTGGAAGAAAAGCAGTTGTGTTGTGTGAGAGGTGAAATTCTGCAGTTTTCTCATGTTTCCCTTTTCCAAGTTGGTCTTAGAATTCTTCCATCTGGATGAGTAATGCAGAGGGATTTTCTCTTCTATCCCTGTTCTCCCTTATGTGAATTGTTAATATATGTTTTTATTTATAATCCATTACCTTTGAAAGGGAGTCATGGATGAGCAAGATCCAGCTGCACTTGGACTCATCAAATATCTCTATTTTTTTAATTTTTAGTATATTCCCAAACATGTTTCCATGAACATTTTCCTCTATATTTACAATCCCTTGTGTATTTAAGGGAAATGTAAGCCTTATGTTTCTTTTTCATTTATACTTAACTCATCAAAATGTTTTGTAAAGCAATTTAAAAGTCCAAGGAGATTTTTATTGCTGATTTTCTAAGAAAGAGAAAGTTTTATTTTGCCAATCTTAGAGGGGAGAAACATATAAAATCAACAACTAAAGTTTGCGTCATACCAACAAGTTTTCAGTAGGTTTTAAATTTGGCAAATCATTCCCTAAAGGAAGGAAATCTTCTTTTGCTATCTACAAATAATCAGTTTCATGAGTGAGCTGGTAATTGCAAGTCTTGCTTTCCTGGTATCTAGCTATGGGACAAACTGTAGTTATTTGGAAAAGACGAAATATAGATGCAAACTAGGTGAATATGTCATTGAACTCGTTTATCAGCTAACCTAGAATGAGTAGAACAAGTAAATCCCAGGATTGTACAAATTGTAACTTGTAGTGAAGCATTAAAAAGCTGAATTATTTAGTTTTGTTTATTTTTGAAGCTAATTCATTAAATAATTAGACAGGTGAATTAGACATATTACACTTACTTAATAGCCCAAAATGCTTCTAAAATTTTTGTAACTTCTGTATATAGGCAGGCAATACAGCATTTAGGTTAATCTTAGCTAGTCTTTGCAGCAAGCTAATGCTTCAATTTGTCAATTGTGTAAACAGATCAGATGAGTATATTGGGGAGCAAGATGGAGAAGCATCCTGAGCTTGCAAAAAAGAGTTGATAAATTTTAGTGAAATACTGTTAATTTACCTGTTAGTTTCACCCAACAGGAATCAGGCCCTTTCTGGCTTTTTTATCCAAACTTATGACTGCAACTGTTCTTTAAATCAATGGGGTTTAGACTTTTTTTTTTAAAGAGAGAGAGAAAAAAAACAGTAAAACAGTTTCAAAACAGATGAATAGGAGAGTTACAATAATTAATACATTGTGTATTGTTGTCTTCAGAGTAGTTATTCAGAGTATAAGATATATTCATGATATCTTGTCCAAACAATATTAGCACAAGCATTTCTTTTCAAGAACTAAGGTAAACTAGATGTATAACTATCCTAACTATCTTGTGAAGACTCTTGTAACATCATTTTCACATCTGATCCGCAAACCAGCAATCCCTTTGCCAACACTGAACTCAACTGAGGAATGACATCTGCCAGTTTGACAAAGGTTATACCCCAAGGAAGGGAATTCTGTTTCAGCAAGATGGGGAAATAATTCTGAAGGAGACTCGGTGGTGGGTCCTCTTCCCTAAAAGGCACAGAGGACTCCAGTGTTGGTAGGAGAAGAATGTAGCTTCTGAGAAAGTTTGTTTTAGGCTGGGATTTTAAATAATGAGTGCATTATAAAACAAAACAAAAGCAAGTTTTCCGTAGAAAGTCATAGAAATACAGTGAATACTAAGAAGAACCAGGAAGAGAGGTCCTCTGGGCCAATAAGGGAAGTCCCTCGTGTCACACCCATAGAATGCCTTCGAGTCAGTAAAGTGTCCTTGTGCTCCCCAGTGAGCCCTTGGAGGCCCTAATGTCTGTTACAGCATCCAGCCCCACGAAATTCCGATCAGTCATCGGGAAGCAGCAAGCACGCTGTTGTTTGTAAGACAGCACTCGTCCATTCACCGTCTACTCCATCACACAGTGCTGAACTTCATTCCTGGCATTATGAGAAAAACAAATTTGGGTCCCCAGCTTTCTCTATGATGCAGTTCTCAAGAGACATTCCTCAAAAACAATGCATCTTTAATGATTGACATCCTTCACTCTGATTGGCTTCCATGACCATTACATATAATAAAAGTACTAACAAGATCAGAGAAATCCTGTATCAATCTTGACAAGTGTCCATTTACTAAAAAAAAGTCTTCTTTGCTGTTAGATTTACTGCATGAGATACAAATCAACACGGCACTGACTGTGTTGCTTCTGAGAGGCAGTTAAAAAAGTTTTCTAAAAACCATCTAAGCATGGAAAATATGGATAACCACAAAGGAAAAGAAAAGAGAAGAGTTTTAACCACTTGGAAGTCTAAAATTCAGACTAAAATAAAAAGACCAAAATCAATGTTTAAGGAGAAAATACCCTGAAAAAGTTATAATATTTAATTCAAAAATAGAAATACGGCCTCTAAATAAATGTCATTAATCAACAAAATAAAAGAATACTGCAATAGAAAAATGATACACTGTATAACAAGATAATTCACAAAATAAGTGATAAGAATAGACTTTTAAATGTCTTTAAACATCCAGCATCTTTAATGACAAGATAATTACCACCTGAGTGGATAGTGTGCTGCAATTTTTTTACATGTCCAGTGAATTAAAAGAAATCAAAGTATGATAGTCACCGGTGTTGGTAAGAGTGTGACCAAAAAGAGACCATCGCACCTCTGGAGGAGCGAAGACTTACACATGTGGAAGCCTCTTGGGTAATAACTGTCAGGAACATTAAAAATTTAATCTTTTTGAGTCAATATTTCAAAATCTAAATATGTCTTCTTAGAGATTGTCAGTGGAGTTTTACCACAGTACCATTTATAGGGCTGAAAAATTGTTAACTCTAAAATGTTCAATAATGAGGGAATTTTCCAACTTTTTAAAACCACAAACTATAACACCTTAGTGCTGTTGACACTGTTTAATTGCAAAGAGAATGATAATGATATAAGTATAATCCAAAAAACCCAAGTTAAAACTTTACTATACTTGATGTTTATTGAATAACTTTTACGTGGCATGTGCTTATCTTATATTTGCTTTCCAAAATAGCCTCATGTCGTATGGACTATTTTTAATCATCATTTTGCAGATGTGAATATGAAACTCAGACAGGTTAAGTAACTTGCCCAAGTATGCATATGTATCCGCATTGTTTGGTCTTAAATGTCCTCCAAAAGCACACATGTTGAAGGCTTCATTCACAGCTGGTGGTGGTATTGGGAGGTGGTAGGAATGCTAGGATCTAATTGGAGGAAGCAGGTCACCAGGGTTGTGCCCTTGAGGGGTTGTGCCTCTTGTCTCTGTTTCTCTCTCTTACTCATGGCATCCAGAAAGAGGATCTCTCTGTCTCTGTCCATGTCTCTGTCTCTGTCTCTGTCTCTGTCTCTCTTTCTGTCTCCCTCTCCCTCTCTCTTTCCTGGCTCCATCAGGTGAATGACTTTTCTACTTTGTGCCCTTCCATGTTGGTTATTTCTGCCTCACTACAGACCCAGAAACAAAGGCCAACCAAACATGGACTGAATCCTCTGAAGTTGTGAGCCAAATTAAACCTTCTTCCTTTGTTTTGCTCAGGTATTGTCACAGCAGTGAGAAGCTAACTCACAATCTTGCTGCAGAGCCTGCACGCTTAACAACTCAAAAGTCTCGCCTCAGTTTCCTAACCATAAGCAAAACTGTACGGTGTGTGTGTGTGTGTGTGTGTGTGTGTGTGTGTAAATACAAGAAAAAGACTGAAACACCTCAGACTGTTGTAGTGAGTATCTCTCTGCAGTAAAATTTCTTCTTTCTATATCTAAATCTACTACAAATATGTATTCCTTTTATATTAAATATAAAAAGGAAAGTGTAATTCCAGGTTGGATATTTGTGAGACTCTGAATGCCATGTGCTCATTCTTAGGCTTTAATCGTTGAGGGGAGAAGTTTTTCCATTTCCCTGAGCAGAGCTGAGAGGTAGGAGGATGGAGGCTTCTGAATCACTGCTGTTTGTCATTATGACTTGTTTTTCTTTCCCCCTAAGACCTCAATGTCTTTTAATTATAGGTCAGCTGATTCTGTAACTGAAAAGTTGAATAGCAGATTAAATGCAGCCTGCTGTTACAGTAATGAGGAATGATTAGGATCTGAAACAGTTTTCTCTCTTGCATGGAAAACACCAATTAGTATTAATGAATCACTGCTTGTGTAAGACAGCCAGGTCTCTCTTTTTCCCCAAATATGAGAATGACTTCATTTTGCCTAAGATATTTTGTTTCCTTCTTTTTTCTTATTTTATTTACATTATCTTTTAATAAAATCTTTTTATATATCCATAGTTTTTAGGTATGCTCCTTAGAAATGATGATTAAGAGTAGAATTAAATTTCTTACATTAAAAACAAATGTTCTGAGGCTGAAAATGAAGAGTTTATTTTTGGTTACCTATGTGAACTGACCCCGTGGGCTTTTATTTGGTCAGCTTGTTAGAGGGCTGATTTTATGTCTTCACTGTGGACAGCAGAGGGTACTGTCGGGGACTGTCGAAATAATCGTGCTTCTGTCACGTGTCATATGAATTCTATAAACCTTTTGGAAGATAATTTGGCTTTTTAAAAAAAAGCTGCAAAATGTTTATACTGTTTGATAAAATAAAAGCATTGCTAGAAATATATCCTAAGAAAATAATTATAGACATGCAAAATATTCATAGTTACTGCACAAGAAGTTTAAACAGCTTTTACAAGTACAATTAGAGATTTTCAATACACATGTAGGTTTTTTTTTTTTCATTATTGTTGTTGACTCACACCAGCAGCCCAAATACCAGGGCCAGAGCCTGTTACACAGTGGGTACCTAGTAAGTGTTTGTTACATGAATTAGTAAGTAATGTATAATCGAGAAAAGTCATTTGCTCTGAAACTAAGAGGAATTTTAAAATTCAGTGAAAATGGCTGGATAAACTTGTATGTGTACTAAATTAAGCTAATTAAAAAGTGAATACTATTTATGTGCAATTGGCCTGAGTGTATGTGCCAGTGAATATTGGGGAGGGACTGGACCAAGCTGTGGGCAGTGACTGGTTTGGGGAAACAGGACAGAGGATTGGGCAAGAGGAGATGGGTTTACTCCAGCATATAATTTTATGTTTTTAGTATTTGATTCATGCATATTCTTTTTAATCTTAAAAAGCTAACTAAAAGTATGTTTATATTTATATCAATGTCTAATATTTGAAACTTAAAAGCCAATTTGAAAGCCACACACTGAAAAGTGCTAATTTTCCTGCTTTGCAAAATTACTGTAAAATTGTTTCATTATCTTTTGTATTTTTTCTCATTTCCTCATCAAGCATGTATTACATTACGGTAAGAATTAGGAAACAGTGAAAATGATACACTGAGGCAAACGACTTTCCTATAGAACAGTTTGTCTGAGTGTGGATGGTAATTCCCAGGAGGCACCGGGACAGTGGCCCAAAGGGCATTTTCTTGCTTGAGATTTAAATATGTGCACAACTAAAAGTCAAGCTTAATAAACAAAACTTCTGAAAATAAGCCGTGAGAAGTGCTGATAGAGCACTGAAGCGGGGAAGAGAGCAGAGAAAGCAAAGGTTTTATAGCCTGACTTCGGGTGGTAGATGGACGGCGCTGAAGGGATCTCAGTAGTGGAATGAAGCATAGAAATGTGGACATAGAAAGAGGGTGAAGGAATCATCCATAGGGCCATGACCTTGAGAGAACTGTGGTCTGCTCTCGTATTAGTCTGGCATGGTTTGCAAGAGCCTCTCTTGGTGTTTTCCAAAACCTGATGCCCTCCAGAGCAACCCACACCCACATGCTTGTAAAGATAGCTCTGTTCACCCCATGCAATTGAGGTAGGGCTGGGTATGCATTGGTAAGTAGGGAATTGGCAGCAAAGGAGCCCTTAGGCCAACACTGCTGATAAAAGTGCTGTTTAGAGACGTGGCGTGGGACATCCAGTAAGATGCAGCGTGTGTGTGTGTGTGTGTGTGTGTGTGTGTAGGGCACTACTAAGAAAGACTGCCAAAGCCTGCTCTTTGGTTTCCACCAGAATCCGTCAGCTGTCGCTGATTTCACGCTGGTCTCCACCATCTGTCATTATCAAGGTGAGAACGTGGCATTTTACTTGATTCCTCTGAACAACTTGTCACCGCGGGTCTCTTTCTCTTTCATGAAATTCTCTTTTTGGATTTCAGTGGTGCGCCCAAGTCCAAGATGAGCTCTTTCCCCACACTAAGGCTTATTTTGGCAAGTCTCTGCCACTGAGCTGTCACTGCCACGCACCCATTCCTGTGTCTAACCCTGCCTCACTTCTCCGCTTGGCTCACCATTCCTGTTCTAAGCGCATTCTGATGTTGTGACCCAATGGCTCGCAGACATTCCAACCTCATCTTTCCAAATGAAGCTGGTCATCTTCCGGCAAATATGTTCTTCTTCTGTTTTCCTCAGTTAATACAGGAACTAGCTAACCAGTCTTCACGCCAGAACACTAAAAGCGCCATCCCTTCCTCTGCTGCTTTCATCTCTGTCTCCCACACCCCACGGGAGCACCATCTAGATCTCCTCATCTGGCCAAGAGCCCTGGGGCTCCCTCTCTCTTCTCCGCGCGGAGGAGATGCTGTCTTCCGGCCGAGCTCTTCCAGACCCCGCAAAGGGCACGCTCTCAAATGACGCATGAGGCCGCTAAATACGCTCTTTCTTCTACCTAAAATGGCAGTTGATGTTCTGTTCAAGGGAGGAAAATGAAGTTATCCTTCTGGGTCTGCATCTCATGGACCCTCTTTTTGAAGTCCTGCTGACCTATGCTCCTCAGTTCAATCCCAAGAAGTCCTACAGAGCTTTCTGTTGCAATTCCCATTCTGTTGTATTTCACTGCTCCCTCCATGACTTTATTTTTCATAGTTCCATAAAAACAGAGATTAGCTCAATCTCAAAGCTTTCCAAGAATATAAAGAAAAAAATAGAGATGAAGGTGATAAAGGAAAATCTGAGAGATATGGAGAACAAAAAGTAGACATTTCATATGTATAAAGATTCTGGAGCTTCCTGGATAAGAAATCAAAGTAACTGGAACAGAAGAAATAATACAATTTTAAAAAAATTTTTTATGGAGCTAAAGATGTTTACTTATGAAATTGGAAAGCCTCGATGCATTCTTGGCAGAATTAATACAAAAGAATGTGCACATTATTTGGGTAAAAATGTAAGACAGCATGAAGGAACAAGTAATCGATCTGGCTTTTAACTTTTCTGTTGTAGTTTTTGAGGGAGAAGTTTTGTGATATGAACATTTTATGCATAGCCAATTAGTCTTTCATGCATGAAAGCAACAGAAAAATATCAGATAAATAAGAGTTCAGAAAACTTATTGCTCATGAACATTTTGAAAGTGTCATCACCAGAATTATAGTAATTATACCTTGGCATCCCTAACAACTAAACTGATCTGAAATCAAATTTGTAAGAAAATATTCAACATGGTAACCCCTTTCATACTTGTGTCTGAGTGAAGATTAAAGCAAAGCAATTTAATTGTATTTTTTAAACTTATTGTGGAAATTAATTATTGGCTTTTTGCTACTATTCCTGGTGTGACAGGACCATCTGACCCTCTTCAGATCCATAGTTCCAATCAATATTCATTAATAGCACAACTATCTGGTTTTGCGTGCTGCAGTAGAGATGGCACGGCTTAGCAACTCCACGGTATTCTCGTGTTAGTTGCACGGCTGAACTGCGGTTTCTGGGGCCCCTTGCATTAATACACAACTGGGACCCAGCGGTGGAGTCTGAGCCAAGGTGGGGGACAGCAACCCTGCGTCTGGCCCTGTGAAGTGTGGCGCATGCGCTTTCTTTGCTCCCCTCCTGCCCGGACACAGAGGAATCCAAGCATGTAGAAAACAGAGCCTCAAGAGGTCAGGAATCTCTGTCCCTGAATGACTGCTGAGTGCTCGGTCTGTCACTAGCCCGAATTGCTGTGTTGAGCCACTGAAATTCTGGGACCATTTGTGAAAACTGTTATCCTGACAAATACAAACACCTACAAAAACAAATAGAAGACACCAAACTGCCATTAATGTTGTGCTTATTTTTAAACAGTTTTCTTCTTTTTAATTGTTGCAGTCCATAGCATAATTTACACACAGTAGTCAGCGGTGTCGATCGCATTTCTTCTTAGTTGCTCTGTCTTGAGCTTTGTGCCATGTTGTCTCCATTTTCAGAGCTGTTATCACAGTAATAAGCATAGCATAGACCTTTAGTAATTGAAGTTAATTTAACTTCTAAACATGGATATGGAATATTTATGTTTTCTGGGTCTCTGCATCAAAACAAAAGATCTTGATTTCCCAAAAGATGCCAAAGCCATACATACTTCATAGAGGATAATGATTCATCTAACAAATGCAGAGTGTTTGGTTTTGGACAACACAGCCACAGCACTGGAGATGTAAGATGGAAGGAAATAAAGTTCCTCCTGTTAGGACATTCACTGAAGGGCCGGGAGTTTGGCTCAGTGGCTTAAGCGCCTGTCTGGCAGGTGTGAGGCTGTGAGTTTGATCTGCGGTGGCAGAAAAAAAAAAAAAAAAAAGGACATTCACTGGGCAGACAGACGCAAAACATAAACATACATGGAATTTCAAGGGGGTGCTAGCTTGTCCTGGAGAAAGTGAGCAGAGATAGGTAGGGAAAGGGACCTGGGAGACTGAGGGGCACTACTCTCTGCACAGTGAGGTTTGAGCAGAGAGAGAGAAAGAAGCGTCTCCCATCAATTCCTCTGAAAGAATGTCCTGAGCTAGGAGGGAGCTCAGACTAACCAGAGACTTGCAGAATGAGTTCCAGCATAAGCTATAGAAAGGGTGAGAAAGGTGATGTGGAGAGGAATGGCATGCATCACATCAAAGAATTTGGATGCTGCATGCGACTTTCCTTGTTCCAAAACCTCATTGGACAATCACACACCCATACACACACACACACACACACACACACACACACAAAGAATTAGGTATATCAGTATCATTTGTGGTTTCAAAGGAAAAGAATGAGACTAGAGAAATTTAAGTAACTTACTCCAAAGCGCAGAAAGTAGGAGCCCGAACTCAGATTATTTGGTTGCCCAGGAGACCACTGGGAAATTCCGCCTTCAGAGTTGTGTCAAGCCCGCGAGTGGATAGAAGTGGATGCTACTGTACTTTGCCCATTCTGAATTGCAAACGACCCTGTCTTCCTGAGCACTGTCCCTGCAATCTACCACATTTCTTCTTCTGTGGGGGAAATCAAACATTCCTCCTCCACCCAAGAAGGTTGAAGAAATCTGCCATGAGTCAATGACACCTGATTTCTTTGCTTTCATCACTAGCGCAAGTGGTGTTTTTAATATTTTTGTTCAGGTGCTGTTCTTAAAAATACTGGTCATGTTCTGAGTGCTGTGACCTCTCTAGAATCAAGCACTGCCTGGCAAGTTCAGTGCCACACCCACATTTATTGAGGTTAATGCTGGCACCCAAGGCGAGGCAGACCACCCTCCCCCAGGGACTCAAATGATGATTGCTAGCGAAGAAGCCCAAGTGATGTCAGTGGCCTGCAGGAATAGATATGTTTCAGTTCCCAAACTGAGAAAGTGTGTGGAAAACAGAAGCCTCCCAGGATAGCCATCGTCTTCTAGGTTGTCTTCCAGTTGGCCAGATAGGGTGAGGGGAGTCTCCTGCTTCATCCTGCAGGCAGCAATTGAATTTCTACAAAGCATTTAGCATACGGAAGGACTATTTATTCGAATCGTATGGTCCTCAAGTTTTACCATTTCATACATTTATTTTGACTTTGTGGCTGTAGAGAGTTGTAGCATTAGAAATTAATACCTGATTATATTGACATGTATTAAGGAAGCATTTGATAAAAATAATTTAGATTCAAATGGAGGTCTGCAGAAATGTTTCCTTTGAAGGACCTTCACACACTTCTGAAACATAAGAAACACTTACTTAAAACGTTCATCACATATGCAGGACGTAAATCTTAATGTACTTCACTAACTTTGTATTAGCATCAGGACTGTAGCTCTGATATATATATATCGATTTAGGTGACTTATTCTAATTTAACTTCAAGGATGCCCACTGTAGTGCTCTTTATAACTAGAATAATTTAAACTTCTACCATTAGAGGGTTAATTTAAAATGATAAACATCATATGATTGAATAATTTTATACTTTGAAACAATAATGTAGATACACTTTCATTCACTACTATTAAGTGAAAAGACTAAACAAAACAAATGTATATATAGTCTAATCTTATTTCTGTATAAATATGAGTTTGCATATCTCTGGTGTACATGTGAAAAATCTATGCTTGGACACAAAGACGATAAAACAAATACTATGGGATCTAGAGTGAGGCTGTAGAGGTTGAGAGATTATGAGACCTAGGTTTTCTTCTTTGGTTTATTGTATTTCTAACTTTTCCACACAGATCAGCAATAGATGTTTTAATGTTAAAATGTTTAATTTAAGAAGCCTAGCTTAAATGTTTTAAGCTAACTATTCAGAACAACCGTATCATTTTGGAAGGAGGCACCGAGGAGAATATTCAACAGATTACACGTGAAAGATTAAAGCGAGGGTGAGGCACAAGATGGTTCACAGATTTTGATAATCCTTTGAGAAAAATGAAACAACACCAGAAGTATTCATTGGAAATAACAGGATGGGGCATTGCAAAAGGCACACCTGGGAATAACTTACTTAAACACTAAAATATGGATAGTTTCTAGCACTGCTGGGATGTAATTCTACTCTTTTATCTTTCCCAAATAAAAATAACAGGAACCGGTAGAGTCAGATTGTAATTTTCTGCTGAGAAAGTAGAAGTATTTGAGAGAGTGAGGGAGTAAAACGTTAGTTATCTTCTCATAACTTATGGTCATGAAGAGAAAAATCCTAATCATTTATGTAGTGCATAATTAAGTAATACTTGAATTGATTTTCTCAAGTATTCTCATAAAAAAATTTGGACAGCATAGAAAATTTCAAAGTCTACATCAAAACATTCGTAGTTCCACTACCAAGGAAAATGACAATTAACATTTTAATGATTATAGTTTCAGCCTTTTTCATCATTGTGCTCATCTTGTGCTGTCTGCAAATAATCAGTATACTGCATTATATACTAATTTTCACTTAAAATATGCTCAGAACATTTTTCTGCTTCTGAAAAGTCTTAGAAAACAAAAGAGTAATGAGTACCTAGTAATCCTTTATTAAGTAAATTTTAGGTTGTTGTTTAGTGTCTTTTTACTTTGGTTACAGTGTTATAAATAATACTGAAAGAGGCATAAAATTTTGAGCTGTTCTTAATTATTTTTATTAGGATAAATTCCAGAGTTATAGTTCCTGGATCAAGATAGATAGCTTGAAGGTATTTACACATATTGTCACATTTTTTATGCTCCTGGAAGACCAAAGATTCAGTGAAAGGTCTTGTTGAGCACCCCAAATCTTTCCCAACCTCCAGAGAGGAGATCCCGGAGGCCCCTTTAAATCCTGCACACCTCTGAACTTTATTCAGACCTGAAGAGGAAATGGAAGAGCCAGAGTAACTGTAAGTTTCATTACTGCTCAGAAGAACGATCTAAAGACCACGAAGGGAAATCTTCCCACGTCACTTTGTCAGACGGCAGAAATCAAGTCTGACAGTTACAAGAACTGAAAACCTCTTCAAAATGCTATTATTCTTTCAGAACATGGAACCCGGGGCAGGGACCCTCTGTCCCTGTGCCTTCTACAGAGTCATTTCTTAGAGCACAGCAAATATCCACTGTATGCTATTGTGCTGAGCTAGAAATGAAGACCATCCTCTGGAAACCAATTGATTGCTACCAACGCATTTCTGGAACTGCCTGAAGACCCTCACAGGGAGAAAAATCCTTTACCTACAAGATAAAAGGATTGCTGGTAACTGTGGGTGGAGGCAAGTCATTTTCAAGAAGAATTGGTCTGAGATCCTGGAGCTAAAATACCCAATGTGTCAACTCATGCTTTATATTAAACTATAAATATTCAGAGCTTTTTCTCTTATGAAAAATGCAAAGAATTTTATACTTTCTTTTAAAATTATTTTTTAGTCTTAAGAAGAAACAAATTTATTTCAGAGCCCTGACCCTGGCTCTGAAATCCTCATACCCTGTGGGAATATTTTAAAAAGGAGCCCCACTGATACAAGCAGCTGAATTAGATAGAAATATTATAGGCGGTCAGACAGAGTTAGGCCCACAAAGGAGCCAGTGCAAAAGCCCAGATACCCTGCAACTGTGGGGGAGACAGGCACCTCCTGCTGTGGACCAAGCCTTAAGACAAAAGATCAAGCAAGTACACCCATATCCTAAGGACTGATATTCTAAATAGGTGTCCATCACTCTGGGGAAGCCAGGAGTCACCACCCCAAACCCCTATGGGAAGAGTCACTGCTCTCTAAGCAAGCCTGCTTGCTACGTGACTCGCTTCCGCATTTGTCCCTAGTTTAGTCAATTTTACCTGAGCAATTACAGTCGTAATCTTACTGGATGACCATAGTTCTGTCCCACATCATGTCTACCTTGCCAGTTCCCATTTTTCCCCACCTTCGACCTGCCTCGCCTGGTGGTTTTGCTCCCTAGAAACGACAGTCTTTGGCAACCCACTCGGGACCCCTTCTGTCTCTCTGTCTCTCTCAGACATAAGTTTTCTTTCTCTCAGTAAATATATTCTGCTCTTAACCTCCGTTGATCCTAAAATTCATTCTTCAATTTTAGAGAACACGAACTTGTATCCGATGTCTAGTAGTTGGGGAGTTTCCTTCCCCTAGATCACTACTAAGCGCATGTGCGGAGTATGACAGGGTTGCCCCGAGACTGGGGAGTGGGTGCCCACCTTGCTAGCCCATGCCATGCCTCGGGGTCCAGGGGAGGGGGAGGGCCTGTCCGTGTGCCTTGCCCCGCAGCTCCAGTCGAAGCCCCTATGTTATGTGCCGCCGGGCTGGGCTGCCTTCCACACCGGCTCTTCTGTCTGCTACCCGGAAGTCCGTGCTGCTGAACAGTGCCCTTCCCAGCACTATATTGATATAGGAAAAACCATCTCAGACCTCCAAATGATATAGGGGAATGAAACTCTCAACCTATTATATGTCCAGTGCGAGTTTGTGTTTTTTAAAATCGAAGAATGAATTTTAGGAACAACAGAGGGTAAGAGCAGAATATATTTATTGAGAGAAAGGCTTCTGTCTGAGGGACAGAAGGGAGTCCGAGTGGGTTGCCCGGGACTCTGTCATTTTTAGGGACTTTTATAGAATAAAATCATGTTGGGGAAAACTGGGAACTCGCAAGGCAGACGGGCATCAGGTGGGACACAACCATGGTTAACCAGTAAGATTAATTGCTCAGGTAAAATTGATTAAATCAAGGACAAATGGGGAAGCAAGTCACGTAGTAAGCGGGGATGCTTAATGACAATGACTCTTCCTGAAGAGGGGTGGGATGTTGGCTCCTGACTTCCTCAGGGTGATAGGGAACTATTTAGAATATCAGTCTTGCCTGATCTTTGTCTTGAGGCCTGGCCCACAGCAGGAGGTGCCTGTCTCCCCCACAGTTGTAAAGTATCTGGGCTTCTGCACTGGCTCCTTGGAGGACCTAGCCCTGTCTGACTGCCTATAACATTTCTGTCTGACTCAGTTGCCTGTAACACTATCACCGTGGCGAACTCATTCATTTTGGTGCTTGACCTTGGCCAATTTGATGACCATAAATGGAACTCATTATGCAACACCGGTGAGGCTGAACACGAACTCCTATGTTTATTTTGCATTTGAGTTTGCCTCTTAGTAGCCTTTGCCTATTTTTCAATTAAAGCACTCCTCTTGTTGCTGTTGATGCAAGAAGACTATTTAATGTATTCAAGATAGTAGCCCTGTGTCTGTCCTGATGTTGCAAGTATTTCATGCTTAGTATATTATTTACAGTATTGTTAGTATAGGGGAGCATTTTACTCAAATGGATGCATGTTTTCATGTACAATTTTTGCTTTATATTTAGAAAACCAGTTCATTTGTGTGTATGTGTGTGTGTAGCTTCATTTTAAAAAATTAATCCAAGCGGCTACATTCAACAAAACATAGTTCAATACCTTGAACTTTTTGTCTCGAATAGTTTAATTTGGGCAGTTGGATTTCATTCTTCCGGGGTGGCTCCATCACGATGGCGGGCAGTCAGTGTTGGAATGCCTCCTTATTGGCTCCAGACTCTCAGGAGGAATGATAACTCCACTGCTCATTGCTGGGACACCAGTCACTTATGCCTTCCATGCAATCACTTCAAAGAGGCCTCAGACCATGGTGACTGTTTTCCCTATAGTTTAGGATGTGAGAGACAGGGTTGTACTTGGAGTTCTCAGGTAGAAACGTCCAACCTTTGCTCCAAATTCTCTAAGTGGTGGCTGAAGATCTACTGCTGCTGCCCTCACCCAGAGTCGCTGTTGTGTGTCCCAGCCGGGCGCCTGGAATTCCGGGCGCCGGAGAGTAGTTTCCACTTTGCCTCACTGGCTGTCTGAAGAATCTTTCTGCTACCCGAAACTCCCCATAACAAAGGGCAAAAATGATGACCCAGCCACCTGGAAGCCTTCTCTGGAGAAGCTGGGAGGAGGGGCTCTGGGAACACTGATCCAGGCATGCGCATTTTTCAGTGCTAGCCACAAAGTAAAAGCTGCTCTTCTTTCATAGCAGGTGATAGTAATTTAATGCCATCCATGCTGAAGAAACACTCAGAAGCTCTGCATATCAAGTCCTTAGGTAAAGTCTTTTTAACTCTGATTCTCTTACAGTATTGCTTATCACCCTTTTCCCAAAGGAAAATTTTGGCAATAAATTGCCCTGCTTTTTAAGCCTCCTTGGTTTCATTGCATTCAAAAGTGAATTTAGTGATGGCCAGACCTGGCAGCCTGCAGCCAGCTTCTGCAGCACCTGTGGGTTAATGAAAAAAAGAGAAAAAAATGTCCTTCTTCCAGCTGGATTCTGGCCATCCTTTGAGTACAGGCCGACTTCAGCCCCCAGGGGGTGGTCAGCCAGGCCGCATCTCGTGAGGCACAAGCTACACGGAGCAGGCGGTTCTTTTTTGTGTGTGTGTGTGGCACCAGGGATTGAACTCGCAACCTCGTGCCTGCCAGACAGGCACTTAAGCCACTGAGCCAAACTCCCAGCCCTAATTTGATGCCTCCTATGCCTGTGTCGAACGTGGAGCTGAAAAGTGGCAATGCGGAAGGTGGCCACCATGTTCCTCCAGGATGTCTCCAACGCAGTGTCCATGGCTCTGCTGGAAGCTCTCAGGTGCCCTTCATAGAAGGCTAAGACTTGGAAGGAACTAAGTCATCATTAAAATTAGAACCATGCTTATTAAGTCTTCTTTTCCTCAACACATAATTTTCCATAAAAACAGAAGTTTGTGGTTACCGTAGTACAACTTTTGTTTTGCCTGTGTCAAAACCCTTTCGATATGCTTTCGTTTTGAGAGATTGAGAAAGCTGATTTTTATTTCTAAGTAAGTGTTGTAAGAATTGGAGCTCTATTCATATGTGAAAGTTCAAAATAAAGGGAATTAAAAATGTTCATATTTTTGGTCTGTAATGGAGACCCCCGTGTGGTAATTAACGCATGAATCCACGCAGAGCCGGCACCCTCAGTGGGCAGGAAACATCTAGAGCCAGGGTCTGACCACAGAGTCCTTGGTTCAGGATGGGTTTCCTTGGAGCCTGCTCCCTACCATGTTCTTTTTACTTGAGACTTGGAGGGACTGTGTTTTTAGGACCATATCTTTCATGACACTTGGAAAGTTTTCATGAGAACAGATATTCTGAACCATTCTACCTCCCTGTTAGTATCTCTGGATGGGTTGATGGTGCAGAGAAAGCATGGAGGCAGGTGGGCTGGAAATGGAGAACTCTGGGCACCAGCTCAGGAGACCAGTGCGAAGAGCTGGCAACAGATCATGGTGCATACAATTGATGAGCTTGGTCACACAAAACAAGTGAAGGAGGCCTTTCCTGCTTGATTCGTGCCAGAACTGTGTGTGTGTGTGTGTGTGTGTGTGTGTGTGTACAAGCCACATCTGGGCCTCTAACCCAGTAGTCTTCTTAGGCCTCCCTTTTGATCTTACCCTTCTCCTCCTCAATGATGTCATCATGGCTATCTTTGGGTCCTTTCAGGCAATTTGCAGTTCCGTGAACACCTCCCGATGGCTGTGGCGGAACTTCTGGTGGTGGTGCCTGGTTAGCTGTGTTCCATGGTCATCAGGCAAGATGAAGTGATCCCCATTCAGGGTTTGAAGTGACCAGTTAAAACCTTGAATGTCCTGCACTGTGCTTTCTGAAAGCAGTGTGCAGTTCTGGAGGTGTTTGTTAATGTAATCCTTGAGATCCTGCATTCCCGGGCCTGGTACCTCTTTGAGAGGATTTTTGTCAGAACTATTGGCGGATGGGTGTTGTGTCTGAATTTCTATCTCAGTTTAGGCAATCACACAAAAACACTGATGTGACAGTTAAGCTCTAGAATATCCCCCACATCACGTGTGTTCAGAAGTCAGGCTTTGGAAGGCAATCAGGGGATGCTGTGCTCACCCTAGGGCATCGATCCCTTGATGAGTTTAAGGCTAAGTGTGCTCTTAGGAGGTGGGGCCTTGTTGGAAGAGGTGAGTGACTGAGGATGTGCCTGGGGAAGGTAGATCTCCCTCCTCAGTGCCTTCTCTGTATTTAAGGTTCTCTCTGCTTCCTGGCCAGCAGGAGCTGAGCAGCTTTCCTCCACCATGCCCTTCTGCCATGCTGTGCCTGCCTTCGAGCCAGCCAACCATGGATTGAATCTCCCAAACCATGAGCCAAATTAAACCTCTTCTTTAAGTTGTGGATTGTAGATATTTTCCCCAGCAATGAGAAAGCTGACTAATACAACTGATCAGATAATAATTCATTTGAACATTGAGCTAGCTGTGAGAGGTCCATGGTTCTGGTCCTGCCTTAGTATCTACCAAATCTTAAGAAAGTTGATTTCTCTGTTTCAGTTGCTTCCCATGGAAAAGGAAGAAAAGAATGCTTGCTTGACCAATTCAGGGTTTTGTCCTGAGAATCTTAAGCACAGAAGTTCTTTTGCAAACTACAGAGCCTTACATAGCTGCGTTGGTTTCTTATTAGGAGGCCCTGCTACCCTTCTACCTGAAGGAGGCTGTCAACAGGCTCCCTGCTCCCACCCTGCACATGTGCCCCTGTTGCTCTGGCTGGAGAGGCACATTTCATGACAGCACAGATTCGGACCTGGATTGTAGGGCTGCTGTTGTTTCCATTACAAATGCGCAGACCTCAGGCTTCAGCCTTCTCAGACTGGGTCCCACGTGTTGAGAGCCCCCTGGAAGAGACCCAGGGATTACAGAGGAGCTCACTTACAGACTTGGCCTGGACATAGGCTCAGCCTGAAGATTTTGGGGATTGTGATAGGGTCCCATCCTGTAGTCTTTCAACCTGGGAACTCTCGTAAACATGGAAGGTTTAGAAATTTGCCCAGAAGGGAAAGTACAACCTCAAGGATTGAACATCAGATAGGACTCTTTCATCTGAAGGGGACTTAAGTGTTTCATCAGCCTGGTAATTTTCTCTATCTGGGTGATCTTTTATTAAAAATGAATAAGCAAAGATATCATTGTAAATGTAGTGATTTCCACTTTCTTGGGACTGATTTTTCTTTTGCCCCCTGAGGTTGAGGGTAGATCACAGTCACAGAAATGAATCAAAGTAGATTTTGCAGAGATTAAAAAAAATTCCGTGCCAGCTTGACCTCCCCTGTGCAGTAAGTACAGTGTGAGTAACTGCTGGAGGGAGAAGAATGGACCCCTAGTTAGTTATTGATTTCTGGAACTCTCTTTAAAGTCAGCAAGCCACAGCTGCACTATGTGCTTTGGCACCCAGAATGTGACCGTGGAGAATTCGGGGCACATGCACACAATATTCTGCCAAAGCAGCGATGTTAACCATGGTGTAGAATTAAGAGGGAAGCCAGAGATTTAATCAACAGGTCAAGTCCAAGTTTCCATGTGCTATAGTTTGGATCTTAAATATCCCCCAAAGGCCCGCACTTGGTGCTCAGCCCGTGGTGCTGGCGGGAGGTGATGCAGCCCAGCAGGAGGTTTTAGGGTCACTGGGGGCTGTGCTCCCCATGTGCCCTGTGCAGTGCAGGTCTCTTTCTCTTTCTCTCTCTTGCTTCCTGGCCACGAGGTGAGCTGCTGTGCTCCACCACGTTCCTCCTACCGCGGTGCAAGGACAATGCCCTGGAGCCTCTGAAACTGAGCCGAAACAATCCTTTCCTCTTTAGGAGATAATTATCTTTGATTTTGTGACAATAATAGCACACATGAGCCTGTCTCTTAGGTCACCTTGGGGCCAGTGTCGGGATGTGGTGACATTGCCCACGTTTCTGAGGCAGAAACACAGACCTGCAGAAAAAGTGGGTATGAAAATAAACTGCATGGTTGCCTGGCAAGCACTAGATCATAAGTTCGATTCCTGGTACCAAAAAAAAAAAAAAAAAAAAAAAAAAAAAAAAAAAAAAAAAAAAAAAAAAAAAAAAAAAAAAAAAAAAAAAAAAAAAAAAAAAGAAAGAAAGAAAAGAAAAGAAAAGAAACTCCAAGGTATGCAGTCTTAATGCAGTGGTGCCCACAGTACTGTCATGACACTGAAATCTCACATGGAGGGACCAATACCAGGGTCTTTGTTCCCCTTCTTTGTTGTGTACCCCATACTGGTCAATTCAGGATGCCACTGTGGCTGGCAAAGTGTCTCTGCACATCATAAGCATTTGTTACATACTTTTTCTTCTTTTCTCTATTATTCAATTTTTGTTAGTACATGTTTGCAATACATAATGTTTACACTCTTTGTGTGGAGTTGGTGCAAATATGTAACACGTCTTAATACCTTTTTCATTCCCTTTTGCTCCTGTCCTTTCCCTTCCCACTATGCCGTGTACTCCTTCCCATCTAAGAAAAATCTGTCACCTTACATCCTATTGCCTTTTATTTTTGCTCTTTATTTATGATTTGGGTTTCTCATATAAGAGAAACCATGCAGTATTTGTGCGTCTCTCTTTTTAAAGAGTAAATTTTTTTTTTTTTTTTTTTTTTTTTTTTTTTTGCGGCACCGGGGATTGCACTCCCACCCTTGCGCCTGCCAGGGCAGGCGCTTAAGGCACTGAGCCAAACTCCCGGCCCTAGTTTTTTGAGGTAGGGTCGCACTATGTAGCTCAGGCCGGCCTTGTGCTCGCGTTGTAGCCCAAGCCGGCCTCGAACTCACAACGTGCCTCCTACCTCAGCCTCCCGATTTAAAGAGTAAATTGATAAGCCAATAATTTCCATGGTGAAATGAAACAATTGCATTAGAATATAAATCCCCAAGAAGTGTGTGACACCTGAATTAGGAAGTCAGCAGGAAGTGCCACTGAGGCAGGGGTCAACAGATAACTCCGTTCTAACCAGGAGTTGGCAACCTTTTCTGTAAAGAGGCAGGGCCAGAAAGTAACTACTTTTGGCTTTGTGAGCCATAAAAGCTCTTTGTCAAGAATACTTAACTCTCCATTGTAGCACAAAATGGCATAAATAATACATAAATACTTGTCCTAATATCCCTGTGTTTAGAACAAAAGCAAGGGCCTATTTGGCCAGCAGGCTGTACTTTACTGACTCCTACTACTGTCTACTGTGCACATTATTTCATGTGTGACAGATGAAAAATTCAGCAGACAATAATTAGTGTCCGTTACATGCTACCATGGATTCACAAATACGCTAAGACCCAGTTTAATGCACATGCATTGTTCTTTTCTGGCATCCAGCAGGGCGGATGAAGTCTAAGGAGCAGAATTTTCTCCTTGGGAGAGACTCTCTCATGTGTCAGCCCAACCTGCTCACCCTGCCCTGGTGCCCACCCTCCCACCACAGAAAGTGGTGAGTTTACCCTCGAGACAGACAGCAGATTTATATGTAGCTCCAACTTCTACTCTGTGAGACACCCACACCTGCTTTTTCTAATTCAGCCTTCACAACAAGCCAATGAACTGAGCCCCATTATTTCTAGTTTACAAAGGAGACCATTTGGGCCTCCATGAGATAAAGTCACATCTCCCATTAATTCTCAACTAGTTGGTAGTGGAGCTTGGGTCCAATCCAAGACCACAAGAACATTATCACAGATGTCATACACAACAGATTTTCTTAGAGCATAAATAGTTTATTTTGCAAAGAAAAGAAAAGTTTGGAAACATCTTGAATCCAAATGAAGGAGCTGAGCAGAGGGCTGGGTGCGCATGACCACTTTTAGGGTGGGTTTGTGTTTTGTTTTGTTTTGCTTTGTCTTAACATTAACATTGTGGCTATGAGCTGGAAAGGACATGCATTCTTCATTCTTTTTTCATTACTTGAGAATTATTGCAACCATTATGCAAAACCAATAAAAAGAAAAAAACATTTTTGAAAATGTCATCTGGCAGGCAATGCCCAGCTGAGGAGCAGCACTGGTCTCCTGGGAGAACAATATGCATTTTGTAAAATTTCTTAAGAGACAATTTATGGTTTTGAGAAAACAAAACAGGAAATTGAATTAAAAGGAGAAACATATTTAAATAATGCTCAAGTGATGACATAACCAAAGCACAAAAATCACAACTTAGAGTCAGGTATTGTCAGTGCAAGATTTTTCTGGCCTCTGTGGGCAGTGTCCGTAAAGGAAAAGAGAGGTGTTTTATTTAATTGTTTCCACATCACAAGTTTCATATAGATGATGAAAACTTAACTTCTTAAATGGAAACAATAACCCTAAAATATTAGGTGCCTGGTATCTCTTTACCAAAAACTGCAAGGCAAGATCTTTACTCTGATCTTTTGGATTCTGGTGTTTATTTTTGAATTGGCAGAATTTTACTGGGAAGGGCATTTAGGGAAGGTCTAATGGGTGTCCTTTTCTTTATGCTTAAGTCTTCTTGTGGAGTCAGCAATGTAAAAAAAAATACATTATAAGAAAAATAGGCTTTCTATCAGAAAGAAAGAAAATCAAGAACCATTTGCTACAATCAGGAGTAAATACATACACATACCTTTTTTAATGTTGTGGTTAATAAAAAATAAGTTGCAGAAAGAGAAAGTTGATTATTATTAAAATCAGTATACAGCTATGTAAACTTCTACTGATTTTCATTTTGGTTTTCCACAATTCTGAAAGAGCAGAAAGTAAAAGAAAAAGTCAGTGGATACTTGAGTATGTTTAAATTCTGAATTTCCCTCAGTGCTGAGGGAGGGTTCTTTTCTTTACTAGTTATATGATGATGCTTTTTTATATAAAGATGAAGATTTTTACACACTGTGTTTTGCTAGTTTGGAACTCAGAGTGTATGAGCTAAGTTATTGTATGGCTTTGATTTTTAGGGAGGCTACTGAACTGTTCTATTGTGTGTTGTATGCTGCCAAGCTCTGAACTCCCTTCCTAATCTACCTCGGAGAGGGATCAAAAACTGCTGTCATCCAATGCAATGACAGTGTTCCCGGCAGTCTCAGCAGAAGACGTCTTTGTGCTTGTCTGATTCTTTGTTGTGATGGGTTGTTTATAAGCAGCATATTGTAAACTTCCCCTTTGGGGTGCATGGTGCACATCTCTGACTGGGATGGTAGTTGAAGTGGACATGCTGACCTCATCACCTGGACTCTGAGTCACTAACTATCCCGGAAGTCTATTGCATTTTATCTTCTCCATCAGGGCAGAAATCCCCTAGCGCAAGAGCTATAGCTACTGACTTTTATACCTATAGCCCCTGGAACACAGTATGTAATTTAAAAAGTCAGCTGAGGAACCAGAAAGGTAAGTACAGAAATTAAACAGAACTCGAAGTATTTCTGCAAAGGCTGGATGTGATGTGGTAGATTATTTGCAGGGTGGCTGTTGTGGCTGTGAGCCCACAGCTGAGCTTGACCAGGGTCTTTCACTGACAGCAGGGCACAGCAGAAGTGCCAGCAAGACCCTAAGTCTCCTGAGGTCTTGCATCCTCTTTCCTTGCCATCCTGGAATGCAGCCGCCTGGCCAGGCTGGGCTGGTGGAGACGTGGGCCTTGCCGACAGTGACTATCGACCTCGGGATGTTGGTGAGGTCGCTTAGCCCATGATGCCAGGTGAATGGGGGCTTCATAAGTGACACTCTGTGAGATAAGTGAAGACCTCCCCAGTGGAAGTCAACTGAGACAGTGAAGCCTTATGTCTGAGACAGAATTCTTCATATAGCAATAGATAACTGCTACCTATGAGCTTTTGAAAGTGGATTAGTTTTATCTTCCACATCCTTGAAGTGAATAAAACCAGGCATTTTAATCATAAGAAACCAGCTAGAAACAACCACTTGAATTCCTCTTAGAGCGGAACGCATCCTCACCAGCAATCAGCAGGAACGTGGCTCTTGTTTTGCTTTTTCTTCTTAGGATCAGTGCCGTGAAACCAAGTTTTCAGGTCTGTCTTTTGAGGACATGAGTTTGGTTGAACCTAGGCTTTATATTGTTCAGTGCAAAGAAACCTTTGAGGGTGTTTTTCTTTGGAATTTGACTCATAGTGTTAACAGTTCCTTGGTAATAAACTTGAACTGCAGGAGTGGGAATTAGAGTGAATTAAAAATGAAACGGTGATGAAGTCAGTCTGCTTGTTAAGATGCAGAGGGTTCAGATCCTGAGATGGGCAGGTGTAAGAGGAGGCATGGCTTATTTTGAATGAACCATGGTAGCATAATGACTAGGAGTGTGCAGAGGTCATGAGCGTCCGCGTGTGCTAGAAGGCTGAGGGTCATCTCCAGGGGAGGAAGAAAAGGTCTCTGTCTTTTACAGTGCTTGATAGATTTTCTTAGCCAGGAAATTAAAGAAGCAGAAAATCACTTTGCTGATATAATATTAAATATACTGCAATTATTATATCACTATAATAAGTGACACACTTTACACAGGTTGTCTCAATGTCAGAACTGTCTTATGGTGGGGAAATATTGTTACAATTGTGAAGTGGAATAAGCCAAGGCTCAGGAAAATTGAGTGACTTGTTAGGGTCACGAAATCACCAGTGGGATGGGTAGAGGACCTGAGCCCAGGGTGTCCCATCCTAGAGGACTTTCCCTGAATCATGGTATGAGATAGTTACATTCTTTAAACTGTGTTCAGAGACATGAGGAAGGAAATCACCCAGCGAGCTATAACCTCACACCCTCATGGAACTGCAAGACATTCTAAGTAGAAGGTCACTGTGCATCTATTTTTTTTTTTTTTTTTGCCATCACGCCACCTAAATCATACTAGATGAAAACAGAGCGTGTTCTGAGGAAGAAACTAATTCTCTCCAGGACTATTTTTTTTTTTCCTTCACAATACCAAGTGGATGGCCTTAGTTGAAAAATTATTTTTTTTTCCAAACCAAAACATTATTATTTTCAGTTAGGATTTGCCATTGTGTAGAAATATGTTTTGTTCATTGTGTAGGCCATAATCAAGATTGAAACAAATTCAAAAATCTGTCTCAAAGATATGGTTGAAAAGTACCAGCAGATGTGAATTCTCTAACACAGAATGACTGCTAGCCATGGTTTCTGCTTCCAGTGGGACTGGGAAGACTTTATGTCTGACAGAACTAATTGAAAAAGTAAAGACCTTCACAAGCTATCTCCACAAAGGAAACCATCCGTGTTATGCCAGTTTTCTTTTTGCAATTTAATGGCAAGGCACAATGTTCTGTCCTGAACCTCTGGAAGACAAAATCACGTAAATATGGAGCAGAGAGGGGAGCTCTTACAGATGTCAGACGAAATGAGCTGGCTGGGAAAGCTTTTTAAATTTCAGTTTACACAACTCCAAATAAAGTTTTGATATTAAACCATTTTAAAGTTCTTAAATTGTGGTAGAGTTTGGGCCACTCAGAGACATTTTTACCTACAAATATATTTTTCAATTGATATTGCTACAAAGATAGGAAAGGTTTCCAACTCCAAACAGATCAGGTACTGACTAATTGAGGATCTCTTGCCCCAACCCGAAGGAGCTTTGTGCCGTGAGAGATCCTGAGATAGAAAGAGGAAGCGTAGAACCTTTGCCGTTAATTAATTGATTCAGAATTTTCCTCCAGCAAGTCTTTGACATCCACTTAATTACTCTCCTAGGACAAGTGCAGACAGCTAGGGATGGGAAGAGAGGGCAGATGCAACTTGGGCACTTTGAAAAGCTTGCATCCTGTCACAAAGCAAGGTCTGTAAGATCAAAATGAACCAGACTGCTGCTACTCCTGCTGTGACCATGTTACCATAATCAAGCAAGATCACCAAGGGGCCTTTCAGTACCAGGTGGACTTGGTGATCTTGCCTGTGGAGAGCAGGCAGAACCAGCTAAGCTTCTCATTTGTGGTCCCAGCTGGCTTTTGCATTATTATTTTTCCCCCTCAAGTTGTGTTTCAGTTTGAGTAATCTTTGATCATTTAGAATGCAATGCTTGAGATGTCCCTATTAGACAAGAAGACGCGTTTTGGGAAAATCTCACTTCAAACTCTCTTTGGCGATTGGTAAAATAGGGAGGACAACCGACATCTCGAAAATGGACTCTGTGTTCAGGACAAAGGGTGTGAACACAGGGGAAAAAGAAGACATTTTGTCTCTAGCTGAGGGTCATGAAATGGACAGGGCACCCCCATTTACAGCAGCTGTGGGCTGGGAATGACCCACCATTGCAGCTGGCTGGGATCCCCGGTAAGAGCAGTGTCCCCAGAACCCCACACGGTTTGTAAAACTCAAATCCTTTGTGCTGCCTGTGGACAAAATTACTGACTGACATGCTAAACCTATTAAATATGTATTTTGCAAATTTTGCAATGAGGCAAAATGCTATGTAAAAATTTTTACAGATGCTGAATGATTGTAAGTGTGGTTAAAGATGTGGGATGTGCTCCAACTCCGTTCTTTCATGGATTGCTATTAGCTTACATTTGAAATCTCCATTGGCCACGTATTTCATTGTTCTTCCAAATGTAATCATTTCTCTCTTTTATCTGATCTCCTACAGTCTCTCTGTTTTCATCAATATCTGACAGCAATTCCCACAGATCCAATATAGTCCACTCTAATATCCTTATGTGTACTCTCTGCTTTCTTTGAAATCTAATACCTTAGCAGTGAAATAATTTATTGTGCTTTATTTAGACTCTTATTTTTTGCATGTGTTTTGATACTATCCTTTTGAAAGGGGTTATTTGGAAATTTAAACCAACTGTTCAGCAAAAGTTATGAAAGCATGATTAAGAATTCTTCTCTCTTCTTAAATCCCTTTATAAGTCTTCCTTTTTTTTTTTTTTGTGTGTGTGTGTGTGTGCTAGGGCAGATGCCATGAAGTCTATGGGTCTGGCTATGATGGGATGATGAAGCAGAATAATATTTCTTAGACTCCCAGCTAATGGATGAAGCCATACAGAAGATCCAATGAGCCAGAAAAATCAGTGACAGTCCTATTATTCTCAAGAATCCTTAGATTATGTGCTTGTCAGAACCTGGAGATGTTTAATTCATTGCAGTTGACCTTCTGGTTGAGATGGCAGAAGCACCAATGTATTTGCTGATAAATAATTGAGAGCAACTCAGTTCAAATTGTGCTTGCTATATTTTCATTCATCTCAAGTCCTAAGAAATGCATTTTACAGGCACTATCTGAGAAAAAGTTTTTATGGGTACACTACAGTCTAATATGTGCATTGTTAGATTAAAGGGAAAATTTGTTCCAGTGAAGCAGTTGGCAGAAAACTGTAAATCTCGATGGATAGGAAAATATGCTTTTCAATAAAAAAAAGAAAGAAAGAAGCAGATACAGAAAGCAAGAACATAAATTTTTTTTAAAAATCTGATTGAAGAACTCTTTAGAAAAGCAGGCTTCTAACAGCATCTATCCATATTCATTCTTTTCCAGTGTTTATGATCTCTCCTCTCTCCTATGCCACTCTTCTTTTCTCTTCCTTCTTACTCAAGAATTGTCTCATGGAGGAGCCAGAAAATTTGAGTCAAGAATGAAAAATGCTTTGCTTTATTGCTAACCTGTGAAAATGTGCTTTTCTGCCAGTGTTGTGGTGGTCATTTTTTTCCCTTTCTTTCTCACATAGCTTTATTCCTGGCAGCACAGAGCTTGACATGCAAATAAAATTCCATCATAAATAAGTAGACTATGTTTCACAGTTATAGTCTGAAAAACTCAATTCCTTATTCTTCTGCTCATGCAAGATGTCCTTTCTACTGCTTATTGCTGAAGGTCACTTCTCACCACCAGGTAGACAGGCCAGGGATATCTGGATAAAAGAAACGTCTGCTTCTTCAACTACGACATGAAAATACAAAAAAGGGAGCTCCCTTGAGTATTGCCTGCAACTCTCAGTTCTTTGAGATACCAATGGGAAACTCAGTCTCTTAATTGGATTTTATCTGGAGGAACCACGGTTTCACCTAGACATGGGCGACCATAGGCATCCATTCAATAAAAGCTTATTGAGTGTTCCGGGTGCTCTGAATACAAACAGTGTACAAAACAAAGATAGCTGCCTCCGTGGAGTAATTCACGCTTAGAAAGCACTCAGCAGTTTTAGTTAACTGTGGGACTAGCCAGTTAATTATTTCATAGTGTTGATTAAGCTCAAATTCTGAACCACAGTTATTAGATCGGATTGTAGAAATCAAAGACTTGATTCTAATGCTCACAGAATCCTAGATTTAGTAGTAAAGAAAGACATTTACCTACAAAAAGTTATTACAGTTGCTCTGATGAACAGGGTAAGAGGAGTGATTAGTACAAATAGATCATGGAATTTTTTTTATATTCAATGGCCAGTAGTTCCTCCAGCTCTGACACATTAAAGAAAAAGCAAAATAAAAGATAGATAATAGACAGTCGGGAGATAGATCTTCCTCAGTAGGGAAGGAGATCAAGAGAAGGAGGGAGAGGAAGGAAAGGGGATGAAGAAAGGAATAAAGATCTATTATGTACATGTACCATTCCACACAAGGAATGTAAAATGCTTTGCATTATAAACATGTACTAATAAAAAATCCACTAAAAACTTGAACATCTTTATCTTCCCTCATTAAAAGTGGTGGGTAAGAGAATAATAAGAACCAATGTGCATGTTTATTCATGAAAGGAGAAAGTTTTGAGTATCTATTATGGTAGGTATAAGAGCAGGAGGAATTGCCAAACTGGGAGAAAATACTTGTTAAATGAACAAAACAGGATTCTGCTTACAGAGACTCACAATCTAATGGAAGCAATAGACATACAAACAACAAATATACGGCGACTTCCTTAGCCAATAACTATCCATGCGCTAGATACCATGGATAGGTACCATACGCTAGACATGGAACCACACACTTGAGATACAATTGTGAACAAGTCTCAAATTCTTGCCCTGTTGGAGCTTCTATTCAAGTTGAAGAAATAGATAAACAAATGAGTACATAAAGTAATACAATGTATACAGTAAAAGGAAGGTGACTATTAGAAGGAAAGGAGGGACTATAATTTTAGAAAACAGGAAGTTTACAGTCACAGGAGTGATCATGAAGACTCCTGTGTGTAGCTAAATCTCAAGCTAAGTTTGAAGAGCAGAAATCAGTCCTGCAAAGAAAGAACCAGGGAAAGGATGCCACAGGTGGAGAATTGCTAGTGTGAAGGGAGAGAGAGGAGTGTGATTCAGTTGAAATGTCCAAACTTTGTGATAAAAATTTCCTGAAAGTTCACCAAAGTAGCTGAGTGAGAAGTCCTTTCCCTTCCCTGGAGATCAGGCAGTAAGTGGTTCCCTTCTGGGCTAGTCCGCATCTTGTTGGCCTTGTTTCCATGTATGCCTGATTTCCCACAGGCCAACGTTCCATTCACTGTCAGTATGCTGTGCCTCTGTGGGTGTGTCAGAATGTTTGGGGGTTTTCTTTCTTCCTCTTTCTCCTTGCAAATTTGGACACATCCCAGTGAGACAATGAGAAGGGTGCAGACTCTTGCAGGATGCCCACAGAATAATTAGTCTAGGAAGAGTGAAAATGTTGTCTCATAGATCTCACATCCTGCAAGCAAAGTAGGTTTCTTTTTTCATTCTACTATTTTCCACACACACACACACACACACACACACACACACACACACAAAAAAAAAAAAACCAAGGAAAGAAAAAAGCAACCTTAGCACTATCACAGCCTGAACTATCCCAATGTGTGCTGTTGCAGTAGGGAGCCCTGGGGGACAAAAGTGACAGCCAGCCAGCCAGTGGAACATAGTGGTGAGAAATAAAAGATGCAGAGGAGATGAAAAAGTAAAAGATGGTAGAGAGATAGAAACAAAGCATCTCTATACCCAAAATGGCAAGAAGGCATTTGAGAATGGAGAATTGAGGATGTGGGGTGATCTGGTTGCCACACCTGTCGCCCTATTGATCGCCGGTGTTGATGTGGTGGATGTGGTTGGCTGATGGGTGTCCCCTTCCCCACTCCACTCCATGTGAGTCCCTCCCGAGGCTGAGCGCTCGGGGGAAGAGGATCACCATCCCAGTGACAGGGGGACACGTTTCCTCAGCCAACAAAATAGGAGGAGCTGAGCTCCCCAGCAGGCCCTGCAAACTGGCTCTGAAGCATGGAGAATCGAGACTCTGAATTAACAAGAAAATCTGCCAATTTCCCAAATACCCAACGTGCTTGAGGATTTTGCTACAAGTTAAAGTATATGATTCCACCATGAAGCTGGACAATTTAACTGTAATTTTTTAGACTGTGCATTTTATCTACTAGTAGTTCCAATATCCAAGCCACAGATATCCTGTCCTTATCTGTCAAAGATAAGAATAAAATGAATTTGTAAATTCTGCCAGGAGAGTCTTAAAAACTTCTCAGTGAATGTTAAATAAGTGAAAGATCAAAGCAAGAACAGCTTTGTGAGTATTGTAATTCTACAGCGCTGAGGGAAACAACATTCGCTTTCCACTTCCAGATGCTCGCTAGGGGCTGGAGCCCACAGGGGATTAAGGAGAGAGGGGAAAAGTAGGCAGACACCACTCTGAGATCTGCTCCAGGGCATCAGAGTGCTTCCGCGGAGGGTCACCTGCTTCCGATACACTTTTTAAGACTTACAAGCATAATATGGAGAAATGCAAAATGTCTGGAATAATTTAAATTGTGAGGAAGAATTTTATCTTGAGAATGACACAAAGGGATATTAGGGGGAGGAGACTGTGGTCCTATTATTAGAATCAAAGATCACTTAATAATTTTCACACTTTGCAGAAGTTAGTTTTCTGAAAGTTACCATAACTGACAAAATTTTGTCTTACAGTATCAGTACCTCACAGAAAGTTCATGAAAGCCCACAAAAAATGAAACTATATTTTTAAATATCTTCAAAAGGAAAACTTAAAAAGCTCCTTTTCCAAAATCAAAGGGAGTATTTTTTTAAAAAAATCACGACAAATGTTCTGTAGTTGGTGCCTCGTATGTGTGAATTAAGATGGTGTCAGTCATGTCCAAATGCCAGCACTGACGACACGAGCTCGTCCTCATGCAGCCTTGCGGGGCGGTTTCTGGTACTGTCTGAGCAGCTTGCACTGGACTAACCCACCTGTGGTGAGTTTTGTAAACACTAGAAAAAATGTATAAAGAACACATAGCTTTAGACACTTCAAAGGGAGCAAACCATGCAAATACTAGAGAGGAATCCACATGAGGCGGGAGGGACCAACATGGGTAACTTTGCATGTAGGGCCAGATGCAGTAGGTCTTCTCTGCTGGATTAAGAAAATTCAAGACATTTGCAGGATTTTTGACTCCAAGAATCAGACTTCCAGCAGCATAGCAAAGACTGAAAGAAAAGAAATGAGATTCTGCTCTATTCAAGTAAAAGGGAGACAGTTTGCAGTTTGAGTTCAGTCAATTTAACTTTCTGCCTTAACAAGATGAATGTTCTTTTTAAAAAAATGACAGAATCCAGAGTCTCCACTCTGAAAAAATTCAAATGGAACTTTTATAATAAAAAATAAAACATTTGGAATTTAGAAAAATTATGTAATGGGTTTCATAGCAGGGTGGGAATGATAGGGAAAGGATGGCAAACACGAAAATGGACCAATAGAATCATTCAGTGTAAACAATGGAGAGACCGACGTGTTTAAAAAGGATTAACAAATTCAGCGATCTTCAGGAGAATTTCAAAATATCAAACGTATGTGTAATTTTTACCACATGAGAATAAGAGATAGGTAATAATGAGGAAATGATTGTTGAAATTACCCAAGTTAATAAATAGAAATTAATTTTAGATTTAAATACTTTATAAATAAGAAAGATATAAATGCAAAGATGAAGCTTGGTTCACAGTAGTCAAACTCTCAAAACCAAAGATAAATTGAAAATGGGCCAAGGAATAAATACACATTACACAAAGAGGGATAACAACTTCATTTAAACTGTAGCTTCTCATTTTTCACAATGGATATTGGAAAACATAGTGCAGCAATGTTTTTAAAGGTTAAATACTGAAACAAAGTGAATGTACAAAGTGAAAAAAAACCTCGCCTAGAATTTCATACTGAGTAGAAGTATTCCTTAAGTATGAAATAGCAAATGAATAACACTTTCAGATAAACAGAAAGTAAGACAGTCTATCACCACCAAACCTGTACCTAAATAGTGCTGCTCTTTAGGGTAAAGAAGAAATGATGTCATTTGGAAACTCAAATTTGCAGGAAAGAATGGAGAGCCCTGAAAGTCATAAATATAAAATTCCACATTTTTAATTAAAAATGCATATAATTTTAAAGAAAAAATTGCAATTATAGTTGTGGAGTTTTATAATTTTATTTAGATGAAATACATGTAAAAAGTTTTGTGTATAGGGCAATAAAAGCAGTAAATGACCATGTATAGTTGCAAACTTCTTAAGGTGTGGGGAAATTTATGCAACACGAATACTAAATTGACTCTCAATAGTCAAAGATGTATATTGTAATCATTTCACCATTGAAATTGATGCAAAGCATATAACAAAAAACATTAATAGACACATGGAAATAAAATTCTGGCAATATTCAGTTAATCTAAAACAATTTATAAAAGAACTGAAGAATAAAAGTTGAGAGGACATCTGCAAAACAAATAATTAATTAACGGACTTAAATAAAACTGTCTCAAAAATAATATTAGGTGTAAATGCTTTAAATGCTACAACTAAAATGCTGAGATTTTCAGATTGAATTTTTAAAAAGAAAGACCCAGTTATATTCCATCAGGGAGACATAAATTTAAATATGAAGACACATATAAATGGAAAGTGTGTAAGAAAGCTAAGGGAATTGAAAGAATATCAGCAAAGAACACCTCAAGACAAAATGGTAACCAGAAAGAGGGATATTCTGTAATGATACATGGTCAGTTCATCAGAAATACTTAAGGATCATGGATGTATATGAAGCCAATAGCATAACTTCAAAATCCACAAAACACAGATTGGCAAATAAAAGGAGAAATAGAAAATCTTGCAATTGTAGGGGAAGATTTTAAATTTCTCTTCAAGCAATCCATAGGACAATTTGAGAAACAAAATACTATTTTAAAGATAGAGAAGGTTTTGACTGAGAAAACCATTAAGCACTTTGACTTCTTTGGTTTTCATAAAATACTTCACCTAAAAATGACAGAATATGTGTTGGTTCAAGTACACACAGAGTAGCAAACGCTTATATTCAAAAAGGAGGATCTAAAATCAGCGATACGAGAAATCTTTAAAGCCTGAAAATGTAAGGAAGCTGGAAAAGCATCATAATGCAAATCCAAAATAGGTTACATGTGTTATGTGCAAGGACCAGCTCTGACAAGGAATGTGAATATTACATACTATAGACGTGTACTGATAAAAATAAATAAACAAGGAAATAACTAAGGGAAATAATAAATATGGGTAATAACTAGCAAAATATAAAAAAGACCACAGACAAATAGCAACAACGCTCTTGCACAAATACAATGGTTAGTATGTGACTCAATCAAGACTTGTCCAGACATAGCTGGAGAACGAAATCATGAAACAGTGTGAACACCAGTTGTATTTAAATTTCAAGATATTGCTACATCTATTTAAGAAACAAACTCATGAAACCCCCTTCACAAAGCAGCAGGATCACGTGGTTTTCCTGTTGATTTACATCAATCATGGACAGGAGAGTTGCTATGGGCAGGGGACTCTCTGGGGTAACCTTCCTGTGGCTCCCACTGCAGCTGGTTTTATGTCGCTGCTGTCTGAGAAGGAGACAGCCCTGGAGGCAGGGAGAGAGGGGGACTGAGTTTCCTTGGCCGGCAGCATACTGAAATGACTGCCTTCACAGTTTATTGGTCAGAACTCACCATATGGCTTCACTCACCTTCGCAGGGTTAGAAAATACAGTTTTTACCACTTCCAGGAGTGAAGGCTAGGAACCAGGACTGGGGAGACATCTCACACTATCTGGGACACGAAACTGCTTTCTACCACTTTTGTCAATTGTTCAGAAAGTATCATCATCGTTTAAGCTGTGATTTCTGCAAATAAGGCTGGTTTGGTCTGAATTGTGAAATTCTGTTTTCCATTAGCTTTTTTTTCTTTTTTTCTTTTCAATTTTGTGAGCCTCTACAAAATTTCTAATCTTTTTTTAAAAGGGCAATTTTGCTGGATTTGGTCTCCTAGTCATTTATCTATTTCCTGCAAGAGCAAGGCGTAACAAGTGCCTGCTGTAGGTTAACCTCTAGACCCTGCTCTCTCAGGGACCTACCGAGGTGCTCTGAGATGGGAGGGGAACACTCTTCCTGTTCTTCTGCTTAAAAGGATTGAACAAAACCAAATTTTACACACCAGTATACAAAATAAATTTTTTATCTTCAAACCGTAGTTAAGTACCAATCTAGCAAATAAGTACTTTGCTACAAAAATGGAACAGCAGTGCTGGGTGAGCCTTCCTGCAGGCCTTCTCTGAAAAGGTTGGGAGGAAACATCGCTTCCTTCAAGCACATCACACAGAAGAGGGGGTTGCAGTCAGATCCCCTAGATCAAAGGACCAGTCCTTTTGTGATTCCATAATTAAAGATCTTGAATCTGAGCAAAATAGTCACCCAGTTAGTCCCTGCCACCCAACGCACTCACAAAGCTGTGATGAGTGCTAAGGTTTGGACAGCACCAGGCCATATGGGGTGGACAATGTGAGCTAGAGCTGCTACAGGGGAGTAACATGGTGAAAGAGCTCTAGTATTCAACTTCGACAGACAGCCCTGGTTCAAATCCCATCTCTGCCTCTTAGCTTTGTTAATTTTAATCAGTTATCTCCCCTTTTAAGCTTAGCTTCTTATTCTCCAAAACAGTGATAGTCATCTGTATTCCATCAAGCTATGATGAGGATTAACTTTGACAGTATCTGAAATATAAGAAATGTTCAATAAATCCAGTGAAGAATAACCAGGCTTTGGTAGGGAAATTCTGAAAGCTTTCAATTAAAAATTATTTTAAAATTGTTGGCCCCTAATAAATTTTACTTAATACGAATGGGCATAGGCAGAAACAGACGAGGGAGATTATATTGTACTTCTCGTAGTTTTCCCTATTACTAATTTGTTGATGTTTTTAAGTCCGCATGCGCACGCACACACACGCCCATCTCCATATTTTTCCTCTTTCACTGTTGGTAAATGCGTAACCAAAATGAGACTTGTTGGGACAAAGTGAAGTCCTGAAATAAACAGCGTGAACATCAGTAATGCTTTAATTTCCATGTTTCATGGTTATGCAAGCCCACTGCTCTGGAATTTCAACATAACCTTGAACCATCACCAACTTCAACTTTCCTCACACTTCAACCAGTAGTAATTGGGCCCTCCCTCCTGCTGCCGCCACTGCTGGCATTCTCGTTGGTGCCTTTCCTTTGCTTTCCTTGACTGCGTTTAATTCTTCTTGGCAGCTGCAGGAGCTGGATGCCAAACTCTCGCGCTTGTCACAGCAGACGTGACTCCCACTTTGGCAGCTGGACTCACACAGAGACTTCCCTTGGTGAGACCTCTGCCCTTGACAGGGACGCCCCGCTGCAGCTGAAGTCGAATGTGGGGTTCAAGGGCCTTGTACAACTGAGTGCAAACCATTGCTCATCTTCCTGTTTCCAAAGTATCACCGGGCGAGTTATTTGATCTATGGAACCCTCAGCTTCCTCTTTTCTAAAATGAGAATAAAACTGTATTTACGTCAGAGGGTTGTTGGGGATTAAGCTAATTAGTGTAGATAATGTGTTCCTGGACTGTATTAAGCCCTCAGTAAATGTTAGTTACTGCTATTTCTGTTTCCCAGGGAGAGCCACTGCCCCTTTCCATTCACCCTTGGCTGCAGTGCCTGGAGCTCCGTGGATAGCAGCTCAGGGTGGGGCTCCGGGGCTCTGGAGACCTCCCAAACAGCACACGGCTCAGTCCCATGCACGAGGCATGTGCTGAAGCTGTGTGACCAACAACTGCAAACCAGGTGGCTTAAAGCGACAGAAGGCTATGCTCACTGTTCTGGAGATGAGAAGTCCAAAATGAAGGCATCGCCAAGACCACATTCTCTCTGCAACCTGTAGGGAAGATTCCTTGCTTATCTCTTTCAAATTTTATTTTCTCCAAAATCTGTAGCTCCACACTCTCCCCCTGGATGTCTCTGTGTCTACAAACTGCATTCTCATCTTTTGGTGTCTCTCTCCTCTTCTTAAAAGGATACTAGTAATGCTGCACGGAAGGGCACTCTTACAGCAGTATGATGTCATCTTAACTACACCTGCATTGACCTTATTTCCATTAAGATCACATTCTGAGGTTCTAGCAGGTAGGACTTCAGCATGGCCTTTCAGGCGACACAATTCAGGCCATAGAGTGTGGCTTCTTTTTGTTTTCTTTAGGGCTGTTTAGTATTTGCTTGTGTTCATCCTTCACACCACGTGGGTTGCATTCAGGACCTGGTAGTAGGTGGCAGCCAGAGGTAACTTCCGATTGGCTACATCAGAAAGAGCTGAGAGATTGATTGAGCTAGGCCCAGAGCGGTCATTTTTGAAACTTGGGTAGACATTGGAATTGGCTGGGCAATGAGAGGTGACACTGAGGACCCACCTGGAGTGATGTGGGGAAACTGGTCCGGGGGACGCCTGGGTCTTTAGATTTTGAAAAGCTCCCTGGAGGGTGACAGTATCCGGGGATATCTGAGAACCACTGGCCTGGAAGTACTCAAAGCGAGTGGCAGCAGCTTTTTCCTTGATTAAAAAAGTGGAATGAAGGAACGAGGCCTGTTTGTTTATTCAAACCCTTGGGCCCAGCTGTATTCGAGAGCACACATTTTTTATTAGAATTCAAAATAGAAATATGGAGGGTATATATTATGTAACAAAAAACTTCAAGTGGAGTCTGGGCAGTGCCCCTTAATCAAACTACATTTTTTGCAGTGAGACCTATAAACATTTATACTATAAAAGGTCTATGTCAGTTTAACTGATATCTTGATACCAAATGAGAACTGGTACTAAATTGTGAGGGAAACTTTTGGACTTCAATTCTTTATAGATTCATGAAGATAAGATGCAATTATAATACTCAGTATTATAGAGCCAGGGTATTATGTATCAACATCATAGCAAAGTATACCATCCTAATTAGAAGTAAAGTGTGAAGAGTTCTGCTACACTGGCAGAGATTGGCTCTAACCATCCCTTTCTGTCACCAGAACCAACCTCCAAAGCCATTTCTACACTTGCAGAGTTGTTTACAAGCTTTCTGTCAAAGCAATAAAAGCGGTTTAGTTTTGTACTTGTGGCTACTGCCCCACTGGGAACATGTACTGGGTAGAATCATGTCCCCCTGTTTTGACTTGTGTCTAGATGTCCCCCCAAGGCCTCATGCAGGCATCAGGGGTGGGCTTTTCAGAGGTGGCTGGGTCTAGAGTGTGTGACGCTGGGATTAAGGGCATGTGATTAGTAAATCAATCCACTGATTGCTTTGGCATAGTTCTACCTAGGATTAAGGGTGTGAGTGCCGTACCCACCCTAGGGTGGGTAGCCTGCATGCACCACAAGGGACATTTTGGTTCCCTCCACCAGGTGGGCATCATAAACTGTTCTCTGTGATGCCCTCTGCCATGCCACCCTTCCTTGGAGCCAACTGATTGTGGACTGAAATTTGTACAAACTGTGAGCCAAAAACCCTTTCCTCCCTTAACTTTGGGTGTCAGATATTTTGCCTCAGCAACAAGAAAAGTAACTAAAACCAATCCCCACCCCCCGCCAAAGTCATACCCTTTGCCTAACTTCAGCATGTCGTGAACTGACTTGGGAAGAGAATTGCTGTGGGTGTAATTTAAGATGAGCTCACACTGCAATAGGCTAGCCCTGTCTCTAGTATGGCTGGGGAGACAGGCATGTGCGATATAAAGAGGTCATAAAGACCCAGGGACACCAACATTTGACGACAGAGGCAAGGATGGAGTTAGGCTGCTGCCACCCAAGGCCAACGGTTGTAGGTGACAGAAGGGAAAAGCCAAGCTCAGAAGCCATTCTTCCCTAGACGCTTCCGGGTCAGGGTGGGTCCGCTCCCTCAGACCTGAGACTCCTATCCCTCGGAACAGTGAGGGAATGCATTGCTGTTGCTGGAAGCCACCAAGTGTATGGTAATTTGCGGTGGCAGCCCTAAGAAATTTGCATTTGGACCCTGGTGGTGGTCCTCATGGGAGGAAGAGGACATAGCTGAGCTTTGTCTATAGTCTGCTTCGCTATTGTGCTTTGATGAACCATGCAACGAAGTGGCCTCACTGATCATTTCACAGCTGTTTGTGTGTATCTGCGTGTGTGTGTGTGTGTGTGTGTGTGTGTGTGTGTTGTATACATGGAAAGAAAGAGAAAGACAGAGACAGAAAGAGACAGAGACACAGAGAGAAACACAGTTATGATAATTTTTTTCCTGCAGTACTGGGGATTAAAATCGGGGGTACTCTACCACTGACCTATACCCCAGCCCCTTTTACTTTGTTTATGAAAGAATCTCTCTACATTACCCAGGCTGTCCTCACACTTGCCACTCTCCTGCCTGCGCCTCCTGATTGGCTGGAATTCCAGATGTGTGCCCCCATAGCAGGCCAAAGAAAAATTTTTAAAGTAATATTTTCGTTCAATTCTAACTAGAGTAAAACCTGACTGAAGACTAAAAATGTTTCATGTAAGCTAAGAAATAAATTCATTCTACTGGTAGGTATTGAACTTACCAGTGTAGACAAGATACAGGGACAGATCACTGCCATCAGAGAATGTATAAGAAGAGGAGTAGATGAATAAATCAATGGCTAAATCAGAGGAGAAATTGATCTCTCCCCTGGCTTAGTGACTACCTACATCAAAAAGATGGGACAGATGAACTGACCAATAGAAAAAGGTGGATGGAAAGAATGGAAACAAAGGGAAACCTGGAGACAGATTATTTGAAGGGATACAGGGGCACAGCTGGGTCAGTTAACCTTCCCACCCCCTTGATCAGCACCTCCTCTCAGCCTGTGTGCACTGCACTGCCCCCCTGGAATTCTTGTGGGGTGCACCCAGGGGTGCTAAAACCTGCAAGGGTGTGGTGAGGAGCAGTTTTTATCCTGGACCCAGGATGAATTCTGGGAGCAAGTTGTTCCCCCCATTATAATAAGCCTGATTGCCATCTCTGAGCAATTCAGTATCATTTTCAGAGCCAGAATATTTGCATTACAAATATTCATTCCCAACGCTCACAAAGCAGTGCCCGCCCTATATTGAAGCAACACTGCCATTTTTTTGTTTGCTTTTTCTTGTTTATTGTTACTGTTTAGCTGTACATAATGACCACCTTTATCATAGGGAACTTGTACCTGTATGTGCTATACCTTAGTTCCTCTTTTTTACTCCCATTCTCTGAATCTTCCCTCTTCACCCCTTCTTTCCTTCCTTATTTACAAAGATTTGTTTTCATTTTATCCTTTTTTTCTTGTATTCCCCCCACCCTGACCCTGTTCTCCTTTGATTTTGAACAATTTCTTCCTGCTTCACGATATCTATTATGCATTTTGGTTCTTATTTATACTTTCAGTTTCTCAAGTGTTTCTCCCATGCTATTGAATTTGATGCTGAAGGTAAGGCTGGTATTGCTGTATTCCACAAGACGTATGAGGAAGGTAGGTGACCTACCATAGCTGACCAGTGACAGCGACAAGCTTGGTCCCAGGCCTGGTGACTTCAGGCCCAGCGATGTGAATGTTGCCAACCCAGATCTCCACGTGTGGTGGCATACGACTGGGGTGAGGTGTGAGCTCCATAGAAACAGGACTTAGGCTGAGACTTGCCCAGCTTAGAATAGCTTAGCATCTTAAGACACGGTTGACCGTGAGAACTTCATCAGTACATTTCAGCCTCTGATCTCTCAGTTCCAAAATGAGGCTTCTCCTTACTGTCCTAGGACGTCTACAATGATTAATGATCCATTGGCCTCAGAGCCCAAGGATTTGAAGATGAAATTCATAATTGGAAAATATTGTTAGAGGCACTGAGAGCATCCAAAATAATGAGAGGACCTCACAGCCAGGTGAGACACTGCTGGGAGTTCCATGTCATCCACCACCAGGAGTCCATCTTCACCCAGCAGCTGCAGCAGATGCTCTCTTGCCTGCTTTCTGGCCCACTTTGGAGTGGAGGGTGGTTGCGATGACAGGTGTGAGGACAGGCCACCTGTGCAGCCTGTCACATGCATCCCACGGGGGTGGCCCCTTCTGCCCTTCTCCCTGGGTGCAGTCCCAATTCCTGCTATGACTTTCATGACTATGAACTCAGTCTGAAAGGGATTTTGTCACAGGCATTGTTTTGATGAAAGTTGTTCTCTAATTTCTAATTTTGCAACTTATCACAGGACATGTGATTCTCTCATAGGAAATAATAAATCACTATAGCCATGCAAAACAATTTCCCGACATATTAATTGCCAGGGCAAAACACCACTCAATAAAAGGAAGCGATCTACCTCAGAGAACAGGAGTGTCCTGGCCTAACTGACAACGTGATTAACTCGAGTTCCAGGAGGTGTGGTACCCACCCACCTCCAGCAGGAAGAGGAAAGCATTCCACGGATACCTTCAAGGTGGAGACCTTCACTTTTGTGCAAACACAATTAATTCTCAGGGGATTTTGAAGGGCAGTTACCGGGTCTTGGTCTAGATTGAAAAAAAAGGGAAAAATAATGACAAAAAAGATAAAAAATACAGATACTACATAGTGGATGAATGTTCAAGAAAAAGAAAGTGATTTAGTCTAAACTGCCAAAGAATATTTCGAAAGCTGAAGACGGACAATTAGCAGGTGTTTTTTTTTTTTTTTTTTCTTGAAACCATACAGCACTTGTGACATGGTTACAGGGAGGGGAAGGAAAGAAAGGAAGAAAAAAACAAAGGAAGAAAGGCATTTTTATTTTATGTCAGTGGGACAAGGCATAAAAGGCATAAAATCTGCACATTCATCTCTGATTTTGGAGAAAAATAGACTCAGGAGGAAGCCTTTTTTCAGAGGGACACAGGCCTGTACCAGCACGAAAAGGTGGTAGATCTGGCAGCTGGAAGAATAGAAAGCTGATTATGCACCTAACTTACAGTAAGCTCTGCTTTCTTCTTCTAATTGGAGAGAGGAAAGACCTTTTTGAATCGCTGGGTTGTGAGTGTTAAAGACTGTGTTTAAAGATACAGAGATGCATGTGGATCCAGAGGACTTTAAAACATCTTCGTGCAAATTCAAACACAGGACTTCATCTGAGTGAGCACAGCCTCCCAGGAGCAGGGAGCTTTTGCTTCATCCTTGGGCCCTTGCATAAAGAACATGGTGAGGTGTCTGGCCTGAACACAGAGCCCACTCCCACAGGGCCAGGGCATGGGGAGGGGAGTGTACAGATTCCCTCCAGCAGCACTTCCTGGCAAGCGCTGGAGAAGTCTCCCTGTCAACCAGGTCTGGTTCACAGAGTGTGAAACCTGTATCCCCAGTGAGTCCCTTGCTAGAGCCCTGCAGCTGTGTGTCACACAAACTGGACCCACAACTACATGCAGCTTTTTTTTTTTTAACTTAGCAATTGTTCTAAATTTCCCTGCTCCCTATGAAGAGAGAAAGGGAGTATTTCACATACCTTTCCAAACACTTCTAACTAATGAATCTAACTAATGGCATGTGTGAGAGTTACTTTTATATGCCACTGTTTAGGCTACAATTTTTTGATCAAGCATCAGTGTAGATGTGGCTGGGAAGGTAGTTTTTAGATGTGATGAACATAAAAATCGATAGGTTTTGAGTACAGCAGTTTACCCTCCACAGTCCCATCAACCTCATTCAGTCTGTTGTAAACACTAAGAGCAGAGACAGAAGTTGCCTACAGGCAGAATTCTCCTTGTGATGCACCAGAAATCTTTCCTGAGTTTCCAGAACTCTGACCTGAGCTGCAAGGTTCAGACTTGCTAGCCCTCACAACTGCGGTAGAGAATTATTCCTTAAAATCTCTCTTTACACACACACACACACACACACACACACACACACACACCATGGAATCATCTACCATCTGTACCTGGGTGAGGCTCTCAGGATTGAGAGCCCTGCCTGCAGATGTAGCCAGGGTAGTCTGGAGTCTTTTCTTCCTTTCTTCCTTCCTTCCTTCCTTCCTTCCTTCCTTCCTTCCTTCCTTCCTTCCTCCTTCCTCCTTCCTTCCTTCCTTTCCTTCCTTTTTTCCTTCCTTCCTTCTATCCTTTTTATTTATTTCTTTTCTTATGACTTGGGGGAGATGGTCATGGCATATAAAGAAGACAAAGACTGTAATGCTTGCCTTGCACGAGGATAATCTATTCTCTCCTAAAATGTATAGCAGGTTTTCTTTCTTGTTATTTCAGTATGCCTTATAGTCATTTGGGCCTAGATAGGTATGATGGATAATTTTGGTTATCAACTTGACTAGATGGAGGGGGCCACACACACTTTTGGGTGTGTTGTGAGGGTGTTTCCAGAAGGGACTGGTGTGTGTCAGCAAATCAGTGAAGGAAGGCCCTTCCTGAATGCAGGAGGCTTCATCTAACAGGCTAGGGCCAAGATGAAATAAAAAACCTGAAGAGGCAGCAGGTAACTCTCCCTCACTCCCTCCACCCCTGAGGCAGTGCATTTTACTGCTGCCATCTCCTATGGACATCGTGCCAGTTCCTCAGCCTTTGGAAGCAGACCGTTACTAGCTACCTTCTGGGGTCTTTGGGGGCCTTTGGGCTCAGCCTAGGTGGCATCATAACCTTTTTGTTGTTCTGAGGCTTCCAGCCCCTTGCACTGAACAGCCTGCTGTTTCCTTTACTCTCCAGCCTGCAGACACCCTCTGAGGGACTTTTCAGCATCTGCTTGTGTGAGCCAGTCTAACACATTCCCTCTCACATACACTGTATCGGTTCTGTCTTTTTGGAGTAACTTGAGCAATGTGATAGGTATGGGATACTAGAGTACTTATTTATTTGAAAGTAAAAATATGAGGGATCTTGACTCTTCAGTGCCCATACGCAGTCAAGGACTCCAAAAGATAAAGAAAAGCAATTAAAACCCTGCGTGTTAGTTATTAAGTAGGCTATCATTTATGGCTTAATTTAAGGAAAACACTGTCCTCTGCTTACCCTAGTAGATGGGAGTTCATTCTAAGGTCATCTGTGAAGAAAGAAAAATGACCAGTCCTCCCAGCAAGCACGACACAGTAGGAGGTCTGAATTGATAACAGCCTTAATGATCAACAGAAACTCTGCTGGTCACTCCCTCATTTTATTTTTAAAAATCTTACCCTTGTTGTGACATAATCATGTAGCTCATGCTTTTCAACTTATTCCATCTATATGTTTATATTCCCGAAGTTTACTGTATGAGTTCACACACCCTAGAGATCAGAGGTTCAGCCATTAATAACACAGAGAAAATGAATGAGTTCCCCAAGCCTTCCTGCCATCCCACCTAATAGGCTACTGGCCAAGCTCTGTAGTTGACTTTGTTTTGTGGCCAATCAACTGTGAATGAGTAGTGCAGTCATGTGGTGACCTATGTGTAAAGAGCCCCTCAGAAGGGGAATTTGTGTATGATAGATACCTTAAGCTTTACAGAAAATATGCCAAAATAATGTAAGATAATTTTTAATTGGACATGACCCTAGGCAATCTGATTGTGGAGATTCCAGTGCTGCTGTTTTGAGTGTTCTGTTTTGGGCTGGATTACAATTTATCTCTAAGTCTTCTCCCTGCCAAAGTCCTTCTCTCTTGATAGTTTTACTGTTCTCATGGAATGTTATCTTTTATTTTCTGGTGTAAATCTTCCAAATATCAGAATCTGCCTCTGACCAACAAGCCACAGGTAGAAGTTACAAGCAACATAAGTTTGTGGGACGTGTAAAAAGTCACACCAAGACAAACCAAAACAAAACAAGCTTCTCTGTTCAAGGATGACAGGCATGGACAACAGGGCCCCCTGGTCATGGGTGTCAGGTCCTAAGGTGTGAACTGTGGAGACTGGGCCTCATGTGAGCACTGGGGTCAGCACATCTCCAGCTGGGGGCATGCTGTCAAGTCCTGTTGTGTCCACTCAGCTTTCTCCAGGTGCTACATTGCCACTTGTTATGAAAAGTTAAATAAGATGAGATAATCTGAGTGCCAGAGCAGCATTCTTGTGCAAAGGAGGCACTCTCAGATTTGCTGATGCTGAATCACACAACTTGATGTTTTTGGCATCGATCTAAGGCATCACCTGAAACAATGAGCATTATATAAGCCCAGACCTATCATTATCGTGCAAAAACAAGACTCCAATGAATGCTGTCATTGCCACTCCTAGTCATGCTGGAAAAATCTTGCAATAAGTACCAAGAATCAACAAATGGGGCCATATCAAATGAAAAAGCTTCTGCACAGAAAAAGAAACAACCAGCAGAGTGAAGAGACAACCTAAAGAATGGGAAAATTTTTTGCCAGCTATTCCTCAGAGAACTGTTTTCTAGAATATATAAAGAACCCTTCCAAAAGACCCTCAAAATAAAGGACCCAGTTAAAAAATGAGCAAATGAAATTAATAGACACTTCACAGAAGAAGTAGAGATGGCCAATAAATATATGAAGAAATGCTCAACACTACGGGCCATTAGAGAGATACAAATCAGAACAATACTGAGATTCCATCTTACTCCATGAAGAATAGCCATCATCAAGATATCAAATAATACTAAATTCTGGTTCAACGAGGGGAAAATGAAAATGTTCTCCATTGCTGTGGGAATATAAACTAGTACCACCACTATAAAAATCAGGGTGAATAGTCCTCAAAAATCTAAAACTAGAGGTTTCCAGGAATATGACACAACAGTAAGTGGCAGAGTAAACAGCCTCTTTGAGAGATACAGTCCAGATGCTGGAACAGAGCATCATGGGGAAAACAAGAAGGAAGAAAGTGGGTCTGCTGGAGCCAGAAAGAGTCTAGAGTGAGAACCGAAACCCACAGAAGAGTAAAAAGAAAAACTTGGTGAAGAAGTCAGTAGCTGGCAGCACCTTGGCCCAGAGCTGGACCCACTGTGCAAGAGGAGCTGTGGTCAAATGATCAGGGTGATGAGCCAGCTGGTGACCCTGGAGGCCTCTGCAGAGAGAAGCATCATTGGAGGGAAGCAGCAGTGGAGGGGAGCAGTGGACCTGGAAACTGCACTGGCTGGCGGTGAGTGCAGAGGACTCAGTCCTCCTGCAGGAGACAGCGACTGACCAGGAACCATTTCGGAGTCTGGCCAGATAAGCCCAGAACCAGAACTGCTGTTGGCTTCCTCCAGCAGCTCTTAGCTGGGTGCAGACCAGTGGAAATTGCTCGGACTGAGTCCCACTCCCGTGTGCATTCTAGTAGCCATTGTGGAGGTTCCCTGCAGGTATCCAGTGTGGTCTGGAGGGGGTGGCCAACCTCGCCCCCCACACACACTCCAGGGGCAGTAGTGGAGGATCCCTTCTGGTGACCAGCCCAGGTTCTCAGGTAGCGGCTAGCCCCGCCCCTGCACACACTCCACCAGCCATCAGGAAGCCAACAAAGACTGGAAAAAGCAATAGACAGCCCTGTACCAGCACATACAATGGCCACCATCTGATACCTGTAGCCAGCACTGGCTAGAAGACCCAAACAGTCTTGCTTCAGAGAAATTATAGTCAATGCAGGAAGTGCCTGAGACCCCAGGACTCGCTTGTCCAGAACAACCCAGGAATATGTCTAGAGAAGAATCAAAAGACAAACTCTGGCCTCCAATCCAGGCAGAGAAAGTTCAGGAGATGCAAACATGGAAGAGATCAAGAGTTGCACACCTGAAGTTTCTGAAGCGATGGCAACTGAAGTAAAGAAACAACTTCATGAGGCTATAAAAGAAATTAGAACAGAGATACTAACTCAGGTAAAAGAAGAAATGAAAAACATAATAAAAGAATTGCTAAGCATCTCTAAAGAAGACATAGGTTAAAAAAATGGAGGAGTGTAGGAAAATGAGGGAAACTTTGAATGAATAATACAAAAAAGATTGAGAATACATGAAACATATTCAAACAGATATCCAGGAAATTAAAAACTCCATTGAAAGCTGGCAAAAGCACTTGAAAGAAACTGAAGATAGACTTTCAAACCTTGAAGACAGATTTGCAGCTTGTGATCATGAAAGGAAAAATTTCTTAAAAATAACAAGGAACCTGGAAGTAACAATTCAACTGCTGCCAGACAACCCAAAGAAGTATAACTTAAGAATAAGAAGTGTGAGTGAAAAAGCAGGGGTCAACACAAATGACATTAAAAGTCTATTTACAGAAATAACATCAGAAAACTTCCCAAGCATGGGAAAAAGAAGTGTCATTCAGATAAGTGAAGCATATAGAGCTCCAGGTAGCCATAACCAAAATACATCTACACCCAGACATATAATGATCAAGATCCCAGACATTCAGCACAAGAACAGAATATTAAAAGCTGTTAGAGAAAAGAAACAGATCATCTATAAAGGGAAACCCATCAGAATCATGACAGATTTCTCAACACAAACCATCAAGTCAAGAAAAGCTTGAAGTGAAGTATTTCAAGTCCTGAAAGAAAACAACTTCCAACCCAGATTGATGTACCCTACAAAACTATCTTTCAAAATTAATGGAGAAACAAGATACTTCCCTGAAAAAGGACAACTGAAGTAATTGATGACCACCAAACCAACCCTACAAAGAATACTGAAGGACATTCTAGAGATAAAAAAGACCACAGCTCCAGGAACAGTGGCAGAGGGATATTAACAAGCAGGGCAGACAATTGAATGGAGAGGAAAAGTAGGCAGCCAATGGCAGGAAAATAGCATGGCAGAGACAAAGCAGTGCATGTTGGCCATAACCATTAATGTAGATGGCCTCAATTCACCAATAAAAAGAAACACAGGCAGAGTGGATCAGAAGACAGGATCCATCAATATGCTTTATACAAAAAACACATTAAACTCAAAAGGGGGTTCATAGACTGAAAGTCAAAGGAGCGAGAACAATGCTCTATGTGGCAGGGAACCAGAAAGAAATGGGGGTAGCTTGCCCACTAGCTGCAGAGTAGACAAGAAAGATATGCCATTTTTATACAATGGAAAGGTACTCAGCTATAAATAAAGATAACCTTGAGGCCTTTGTAGGTAAATGGATACAACTTGAGATCATGCTCATGGATGAAATGATTCAGAGTCACATGGGTGAACATCATGTTGTCTCCTTAGTATAAAAAACTAAAGGAGTTAGTGGGATCCAAAATACAGAGTGCATATTGTGAAGTGAAAGGGGAGGAAGTGTCTAAAAAGGGAAGGCAGTGGCCATTGTTAATCTGTTATTGGGATTTGAATCCTGTATTGTTTTTATTGTTCTGGTTAGGTTGGTTTTATTCTGTTTCAGTTGGTCTAATTTTATTATATTTGATGGCATGGACAGCTTTTTCAATGATAACAAAATACATTATGGTAGCCAGTATAGATTTCCTATTATCTTGTTTTGAAGCCCTGTATTGCTTTCACTGTTTTGTTTTGAGTGATTTTTTTTCTATTTTGATTTGTTTGATTGTATTATGTCTAATGATTTAGGCAACTACTTAGAAGATAACAAGAGGCATTATGGTAATCATCGTTGTTTTACTATTGTTTTGAAGTCCTGTATAACTTCCACTGTTTTGTTTTTATTGGTTTTATTCTGTACTATTTTGTTTGATTTTATTATGCCTGATGGTATGGGCAGTTATTTTGAAGATAACAAGAGGTATTATGGTAGCCATTATTGATTTCCTTTTATCTTTTTTTTTTTGAAGTCATGTACCATGTTCATTGTTTTGTTTTGATTGTCTCTATTCTGTTTTATTTTGTTTGGCTTTATTCTCTTCAAAATAAAAAAAGTCTATTTTTTTTATTTACAAAGAATCTACATAAAATCGATAGAACAGACAAGCCGGTTTAGCAAGGTCATGGTACAAGGTCACAAAGCCATATACAGAAATCTAGTGTTGGCCTACATACAAGCAATGAATAATTCAAAAGTAAAATTGTAAAGGCACAAGTTACAACATCACAAAAAAGTTTAAAGTAACATTATTGTATTAATCTACCAAAATATATTCATTATCTGTATCCTAAAAACTAGAAAAACTGATCAAAAATACTCAAATACAATCTAAATAAGTGGAGAGAGACTGTGTATGTGAATTGGACAGATATCAAAGCATTTATTCTCCCTAAACTTAACTATAGATTCATCTCACTATCTATAAAAATGTCAGCAGAATTCTTTTTTTCTTTTTTAAACAAAAAAATCTAAAACTAGAAATATCATTTGACCCAGTTTTTCCTTCTTCCCAAAAGAGTTACAGATATGATATCACAGTGATACATGAATACTCATATTTATTGGAGTACAATTCGTAATAGCTAAATCTTAGAATTCAGCTGAATGGGTAAAGAAAATGTGGTAGTCACACACAGTAGAGTACTACTCTGACATAAAGAAAGATACACTTAAGTCATTGGTAGGAAAAGGGAAGCAATAAGACCAAAATGTTAAGTGAAATAAATCAGACACAAATGCTTAAATATCTCATGGTTTCTTATATGAGAAACTTAAATTATAAATAAACAGCAAAACATAAGATACATAATAAGAAGTAGGAAAGATAGACCTTTCTCAAAGGGAAAGAGATAGAGATTGAGGAGGGGAAAGGAAGGGAATATAAAAATGAATGAAGGTGTTTTATGTAGTCTGCATGGGGACTGTAGGCAGTATGTACTGAAACATGTACTAACTAAAAAAAGAAATTGAAACAAAAATTATGTACATGTGCACAGTATCCATTTTACTTTAGTTTGCAAGGACAATCTGTATGCAGAACTTTTACACAAATATATCCATACTGCAGGCATTCCTCATTTAATAACCGACCTGCTCAATAAGTTCAGACAAAGAGCTGAAGCACACCATTTGGACTTATGAACCATCCTTTATTTGGTACAGGTCTATACATCTTGTTTATAGAGACTCAGTGTCTTTTCTGTGCAGTATATCTTGTTTATACAATGCTGTAAGTCTTGCAGATTGTACTGTGTGTAGCACAGTACTACAGTTTTATGTTCTGTTATACATTACAGTACTGTGTATACGAGTTTTGCAAATAAAAGCAAAGTCATCAGGTTGGTGTTGCCTTTGACCATCTCTTTGTTCTGAATATTGTAATGTACATGCTTTATAAAATTCCTCATTTAGTGACCAGTTCATTTAACAACCTAGTGACATTAATGGAACTTGGTCATTAAATGTGGAATGCATATATATGAATGAATACAACCATAGTTAATGTCTAATAAGTATATAATTAAATGTACTATGTAGATAGTAAGCTTTTCTAAAAAGGCATTGAAATTTCATGAGACTATAATAAAACTGATTTACTGAGGCATGGTGGTGAGACACTTGATAGGAGAACCTCTCCAGGGTGTAACTCTGCTGGGCCACATGCAGGGGCAGGTGCATTTACTACAGACAAACAGAGAAGGGTGCAGTAATAATTCACAGGTGCCTTCACCCCAACCATGTTACTCTCTGTATTTTACAAATGGGAAAAGTGAAGTTGAAAGAAGTTGGATAGTGACTTGCACATGTTTATTGGATTTCCAGGCCCAGCCTGAGAGCCTGCTGTGGGCCCTCACTGAGGCTGATCCCACAGACTGGGGGAGGAGGGCAGACAATCAAAGAGGGAATGAAGAAGGCAATCACATAAGTGAAAGTTATGAATAAAGGCTAAGGACGTAGAACATGCGTGATGGTGCACATTCCAGTTGAGAACAATTCGGGCACTATAAATCCCCATGAAATCAATCACTAATATCGTCACATTATTGACAAATTCTAAGTGACAGACAATAAAAATATGCCAAATGTGCATTCTGCGGAGAGACTAATATTGAGCACAAGGGCTTGGTGTCCCAGTTATTTTTTCTTGTTGCGGAGACAAAATTTCTGACACCTGAAGTTAAAAGAGGAAAGATGTTTTTCAGCGTGCGATTTGTAGAGGTTTCAGTCCATCGTATGCTCACTCCAAGGCAGGGTGGCATGTTAGAGGGGCATCACCAGGGAGAAACAGTTCGTGACAAGCAGGACAGGAAGAAGGCAACCAGCACTGAAGCAGCAAGCAGCAACTAGCAAGCAGCGACAGCAGCTTTATCTGTCCCCTGCATTTTATCCAGGCTATGTGCCTTTAGCATGGGTAGCACTTACACCCAGGGTGGGTCTTCCCATTATTTACACCTAGAATTATGCCAAACCAATCAGTGGACCAATCTAGCAACCACACACACTTGATCCCAGCCTCACACCTTTAAACCTAGCATCACACCCTTAGACCCAGCATCCCACACTCTAGATCTAGCCACCTCTGAAAAGCCCCCCTTATGATCCCGTGAGGCTTTGGGGGAACATCTACACACCAGTCATAACACCCAGTGATGGAGTGAGGTTGGAATTAGGGCAGAACAAGAAAGCTGTGAGGGCTGGAGCTTCCTGAACCATGACAGGTGGTGGAGAGGGAGGCAGTGAGACAGGGTTGGGAAGGACACTGTCAGCGTGTTTGGATCTGTGTTCACTGTGAAGAGGTGTCACTGCGCGGCTTAGAATTCAGCAGTGATGGGTATGATTTGTGCTTTTCACATTGACTTCCATGAAAAGGTTGAAACACAGAGTGTGAGGCATGGAAAAAGTAGAAAATCAGGCAATTGCTGTTGTCTAGGTGAAAGACGATGAGCCTATCAGAGGGAGTGAGAAATGACTGGATTCAGTGTGTTTTTTGAAAATGGAGCAGATGGATCACTGGGTGTGTAAGGAAGAGAAAAATCAAAGATGACTCCCAGCTTTTTAGCTCCAGGAATGAGATGAATCGCAGTGCCATTTTCTAACTCGGGAGAAAATGACAAAAACAGGTGTGGGGTGGGGGAAGACTCCGGTTTTGTGTACTTGAAGTGTGAGATGCTTATTAGATATCCAAGTTGAGTGTTGAAAAGGCATTTAGGAAATTTGTTCCAGAGCTCAAGGGAAAGATAAAATCTGGGAGACATTGAAACATGTGCCACAGAAAGAAGAAAGCAGCCCCCAAGACGCCGCGCTTCAGCACAGCAGGAAATTGGAGCTCATGAGGGCCGAGAGAGGGGACTGGTGGAAATATCACCTCTCATTGCATCCCACCTGTTCCCTCTTCTCCAAGGATCCTTGGAGATATCAAGAAAGACGTTATATGGGTGAGGTTTTCTGACTTTCTTCCTCTTTAATTATTAAAGAATTCCAGATGGCGGACAGTTGAGTTATGAATATAAAAGGCAATTTGGGCCATGTGTCGTAACATACTCCCGCTCTTTTTAGAAAGAATGTTACCTGAAGGTTTTAACCAAGTTGTTTTAAACCAGGCCCATCTAGATAGAGTATATAAGTTAAAACATTGCATAACTGGAAATATATAGGGGATAGAATCAGAATTCAGTGAATCTCGGGGTTACTTAGGTAGGGGTGGGAGCTGAGTTTAAGGGAAGGACTGACAAAAAAAAAAGAAGATGGTCTTTGAAGGATATATGTGCTTTGGAAACAAGTAAGGGACAGAAAACCTGTGAGAAAGAAGACAAACAGTAAGAAAGAAGAGTGTGGCTTCAGTAAGGCCAGAGAGCAGAGACCTTGCATTCTATAGCGTCAGCTCTAATAGGTTGGGTTCTTTCTGCACTGAAGCCTTGCAAGGGTATGAACTATGCAAAGTTTATGCTCATTTTTCTGTGTTCGCTGCAACACGCAGGGCAAGGTTACACCTTTGGGCAATGTTTTAACAGCAGTGGCTCTAAAGTTCTCTTTTCGGTTAAGTTTCCATGCAGGACTCCCATAGATAGAAAATGAACCAGGATACCAGATCCTGTTCTGGTGGCTTTCACAATAGTGTGGAAATGGCATCCACCCTCTTGATTCCATGCAAATGACCTAAAATAGAAACTCTGAAAGTCAGCGACCCACACCCCGCCTCCACCCTTTTCTCATCTTCCTCTGTTTTCTTTTGTCCATTACCGGGAGCCCCTGATCTAAGAGGGTTCCCATCCTTCCTGACAACCCTTGAACTCTGGCATCATGCCCAGCAGTGAATAATAATCCAGAATCCCTTCACCAGAGAGGGAAAACAAAACACAGAGAGGACAGAACACGGGCTGCCCTAGGGTCCGCTTGGCTCGCCCTTAGTAAACAAAACCCACTCTGATACGAGTGGACTCGTGTGTGGTGAATCAGCACTGATTACTAGAATACTCCTGAGTTTTCTGCTTAAACGGGCCTCCAGGGTTTCTGCGGTCTCATGAAGATGACTATCTAAATTAAAAACAAAAAATGAATAAAGGGAAATTAAAATTTTGACTCAGAAAAAGTGCTTTTCAAATAATAATGATCATAGATAATATCCAATGAGATTTTCAGCTGTTTTGTTCTTAAATAGATCTCAGGCTACTTGTCAAGCACCTCAGGTCAATGTA
>RJWM01009622.1:0-67293 GCA_004363535.1 Dasyprocta punctata
GTCTTCCACGTGTCTTTCCACCACATCACCCACCACTGCCAGCCCTAGGACAGTCCAGGGCCTGCCTTGCTGTCCTGCCCTCTTACCCCAGGTCCTCTGCCTAAAGGGAGAAAACCTCGCAATGATTTTTTCGGGTGACACTGTAACCTTCTAAAGTAAGTTGGCTCCCTTGACCAAATGGCAACCCTACTGGAGAGCCAGTTCCTATAAATGATACACAGCTCTTACTCATGCTTCTCTTGCTCCTGAGTACTCAAACTCAGCAGACAGTATCCTCTTCTACATCACAGGGAAAACCAAGTCTTCATGCAGAGAATCTCTCAGCCTTCTCCAAGTGAAGTGAAATTGCAGCCAGAGTGGTGACCGTGACCAACCAAACCCCTCCCTCCTCCCTTGCTCCCTCCCTTCCTTCTCCCCTTCTTTCTTTCATTCCTTCCTTCCAGACACATGGCCTCCACTTTTCTCAGCCTTTGCCAATGGAATTCAGGCACTGGTGTTATACGCTGCTTATGTTTGGTGAGACAAAGCCATACATGAAAGATGACAGAGCTCCCATCAGACACAGTCCCTAAATAACTGCATGGAAAACAGTTTTCTGTTTGTCTGTAAAAATTGCCCTAAACATGAGAAATAAACTTTATGTCACTGCAAGACAAGGTTTGTTATAGTAGTTTGGCCTTCCTTAATTTCTGTGCTGGTTTGGTTTTATTTACTGTTTTGTTTTGTTTTGTTTTGTGGAGACAAGGTCTTGCTATATAGCTCATGTTGTCCTTGAACTCAGTATGTAGCTCAGGTTGGTCTCCAACTCATGGTAATCCTCCTGCGGCAGCCCCCTGAGTTAGCCTACCCTAAGTAATGTAATATCTACTTTTCCTCTCTTTTTCTTCCCTCCTTCTTTTCCTCCTCTCCTTCCCACCCTCTCTCTTTCTCTCTCCCTTCTCTCTCTCTCTCTCTGCCTCACCCCTTCTTTACAATTTTATCTTGCCCCTTTAACCTTGACCTTGTGACCCTCCTACCTCAGCCCCCTTCCCCAGGAGCTGGGGTTACAGGTGGTGCCACACTTCTTGCTAGTGGAGGAAAGTGCCTGCCTCCCAGGGAATCCCTCTATCTGAACTCTGGACTCCAGCCCCACCCCATCCCATTTCATCAATTATTTACTCTCTCCTCACTTCTTCAACGTACCCTTGCCTTCTGCGCACAGACATGGTCATATCTCTTCTGAAACAAGAATCTCTGGTACCTGTTTTGCTAGGCCCCTCTGCAGGCGTCTTCTCTGCTCACACCTGCCTGGCCCCACCATCACTCCTCTGGGGCCCGGCTCCCTCCCCACGCTCCTCTGCGACTGCTCCCCATCCCCAGGGCCCGCTAACCCGATGGCTCTGCTCTTATTTCATGTCATGTCTTATCTACCTTGGCGGCGTCTCTGAAGAACTCTTCCTCCTTCCACGCCTGTGCTTCTGTGACGTGCACCGGCAGTCTCCTTTTTCCCTCTAGCGCCCTTCCACGTCTCCTCCACAGGTTTCTTTTTTTCTTTCTCTGGTAAATACAGGCTCAGCTTCTGTCCTTTTCACTGTGCCACTCCCCTGCAGAATCACACCCAAGAACCACTGAGCTACATCCTCAGCCCTTCTTATTTTTTTGAGTCAGGGGCTTGGTACATTGCCCAGGCTGGCCTTCGACTTGTGATCCTCCTGCCTCCTTGGTCCCCCGTAGCTGGATGACAGTGAGGCACCGCCAGGCCTGGCTGCCTGTGGATCCCTTTCTCCGCAAGTTCATCCTCACCTGTGGTTTAAATGTCCATTTAGATACTAATGTCACACATCCTTGGGTTCCGAAACTCACATCGCCAGCCACCTTCCAGATACTTTAATTGCCAATGGGTGCCTCAAATTTAATATGTCCAAAATGGAATTTATCATTCCACCAATTTCCAGAAATGACTCCTGTGTGTCCTGTCCCGGTACACAGTAACCACTGTCCATACAGCTAGACGCATGGGAGCGAGCCAGACTCATTCCGCGTCCCCTAGGTTACCTGGCCCCCTGTCTCAGTGTCACACTCCCGTCTCTCAAGCCCTTCTGCTCACCTCCCTGTCTCAGCCACCGTGGGACTTTCCTGGGTCTTCCCTTTTCCTTCCCTTTCCTGGGTCATTTTCGTGTGCTCTGCTGACAGCTTGATTCTCTCCAGCCTAAAGATTTGATGTCTCTTTTTTCTTACTCATAGAAGGTCACTTTTTCTTGAGTGTCTTTTTGAAGTAAAAAAAGTAATAGTGTAAAATGGTTTATCAAGCTATTTAAAAATTAAAATCACTCTTCAAGCAGTCCTCAAATTTTTCTCCCACACTTTTTTTTTCCTAAAAATTGGAGATCTTTTTCCCCCCAGGCAGGATTCAAATTTGTGATCCTCCTGCCTCAGCCTCCCTCAGGGGTGGGATACCAGGCCTGTGCCACTGCACATGGCTCTGTACTTCTTTGAAAGGGCTTTTGTTCATTTACATTTTAGTATCTCTGAAATCCTAACGTATCATGTAATCAATGCTGCTTTGGGTTTGGTTCAATACAGGGCTGTTCTGCCAAGCGTTCTTTTCTCATTAACACCAGTCCTAATTCCAAGCTGGCAACGACCTCCAGGAGACTGTCCCCAAGCCCAGATTGGGTCAGCTTGCGACCCTCAGGAAAACTTCACAGGCTCTGCCCCTGCCCAGCCCCGCATCCTCAGACTCCCACCCTTGGGGTTTCCTGCACATCCGCATCTTCCTCAAAGCCAAGTAGGCCAAGCGGTTCTATTCACGGTTATTTCCCCAAAATAGCTCTGCTAAACCAGGTCCCTTTGCCTTTGCACTAAGGTGTCTTCCGCCTTTCTCACCCTTTCCACTCTAAGTTGCTTCTTATTTGAAAAATTGTCCTGGCCCCCAGGCTCAGGCTCCTCCTGTCTCCCTCTTCCAGCTGTGGCGTTTATCTCTGTGAAATCCCAGCTCTGTGCCCCTCTTCGGCTCTGCTACCCACCACGAGCATGGAATTCTCAAGCACACCTTCTTTATACCATGTCCAGCACAGCAGACGCAACTGTATAGTTGCTCCATAAATAGTCTTTTGGAAATAGTGACTTAGGTATGAGGGAAGCAGGAAAATGTTCTCTGACACAGTTCTAATTAGCCACCTCCTTACCCTGGGATAAGACAGAGAGCGGAGGGCAGGTCTGCATGCCGAACCACCTGGAACCCAGAAATTGAAAGCAATTTGATTTCTTCAATTTTGTTCCTTGTTTTTCACTCCTGATGGTCTGTTAATTCCACTCTCAAAGACAAGCTGATTTCAACAAGCAAGCTTTCTTTCTTTCTTTTTTTAGCACTATGTAGCTCACTATGTAGCTCAGGCTGGCCTTGAACTCACAGCAATCCTCTTGCCTCAATCTCCTAAATGCTGGGATTATAGATGTGTACCACCACACCTGGCTCAACAACTGCACTTTCTTTTTTCTTTTGTTTTCTTTCCTTCTTTTTTTTTTTTTTTTTTTTTTTTTTTTTTTTTTTTTTTTTTTTTTTTTTTTTTTTTTTTTTTTTTTTTTTTTTTTTTTTTTTTTTTTTTTTTTTTTTTTTTTTTTTTTTTTTTTGTCTTTTTGAGACAGGGTCTAGTTCGGGCTGGCCTTGAACTCACTTTGTAGCCCAGTCTCCTCCTGCGTCAGCCTCCACAGTGCTGGGATTACAGGTGTGTGTCACCATGCCCGGCAGCAATCATACTTTCAATGATGCCTTCCTCTCTCTTGAGTCTTTTTAGTGCTTCAAATCCATAAACTTTTACATCACCACAACCCCTTTGCAACAAGTTCCTTATTTTGAAACCAAATGTTTTGAAAAGCATCAGAGAGGGGCTCTTTCCACTTGCAAGTCTAAAATGCCCACCATAGGTGTGATCGTACTTCTGTACTCCCACCAAGATTCAACACTGGGAAATAAATACAGAAGAAAATTGATGTTTAATACAAAGCCTCTGTTTTAAAAACCATCCCATGGGCTGAAGAGTTATAGAGACATAAATGGAAACATTTACCCCTCAACCAAGCATTAGTTTTAAACCCCAGAAAATGCTCAAGGTAGAAAAAAAAACAAAAACAAAAACAAAAACCTCCCAGCTCTTCTTTCTGATCTAGATCATTTAAAGCCAATGATTCCAATTCATTCATAGAAGAGTACCGGGACACAGTTGGGGATTTAAGTAAAACTCAGCTAATGTGGCAGGCTAGGACAGGTCCACACTAAAACACACGACAATCACAGGCGCAGTGTGCTTTCAATACTCTGTCTTGGTAAAGAGAACAGAGGCCCATAAAAAAACAGAAATCATGGAGCAAAAGAAGGAAAGGTGAGAAAGAATCAAATGCTAGGGGAAATAGAGACTATAGAACAGGAAATGCAGCAGACGTGAGAAGATTTTGAGAATGTAGGTGCTCTGGAAATTGGGGCTGCGATGAACATGAATCTTGTAACAGAAAGAAATGGAAAGGTCCCATTACAGAATGAGTTTCAGGCTGAGACAGGTAAAGGTGGAGACCAAACCCTGAGGGGTAACTTCAGCTTGTGAACTGGGCTGATAAAGAACAGTGAGGTGGGATCAGGGTGCACAGAGAAAACAGAAGGAGCGAGCAAGCAGCATATCTTTCTCTCTCTCTCTCTCTCTCTCTCTCTCTCTCTCTCTCTCTCTCTCTGTGTGTGTGTGTGTGTGTGTACATGTGTGCTGTAATTCTAATGTCTTTCTAAAGGCTAATGAAAAGCCCCCCTCTACAGTTGGTCTCCGAATGAGGGCACAGTCCTTAGCTCTTCCATGGAGAATAAGAGAAGTAACCGTTCTAACAACACAAGATGGCAGGGGGCCAGATCCAGCTGGGCTGCCCTGTGTTCAACATTTTAAATGTGTGTGTGGGACACTTACAAAGCCTTACCTTAAGCAAGAAAACAGAAAACAGACTCTACAACTAAACAAAACCAGAGTAACATCAGGTATGAAATACCTTAACTGGAGAGACATAATTTTTACTGATTCTGGCTTCAGGGCAATGAAAACCCAGCAGTGATTTCTTTGCACCTTAACTCGAGACAGCTACAGAGAGGGCAAAAAGGCAGAAGCCAGCCTCGGCCTGTGATGTCAGAGAGATTTCTCTTTTCAGTGTAGACTTGGGTGGGTGCATTTGGACTAGCGAAGCAGGTTCTTTGGTGTCTCGCCCGTGAGGAAAGGTTTGGTTTGGATGCAAAGTGGATCTCAATGCTGCCACCAGGAATATGAAATCCCTTCCCAAAAGCAGTAGTAAAGGCCCCTTTGGAGAGACCACAGGGCGCTTGTCCCCCACCGACCCAGCCTTAACCGGTGTGGCGCGGAGAGCGCAGGGACCCGCTCCGTGGCCTTTGTCCCCGCGTGCCACCAGTCACCTACCTGCCCGCCACTCCCCTTCCAGCGGCTCCGTGGCGCGGGCGAGACCCGGAGGGCGGAGGGACGGCGTGGGCGGGCCAGGAGGAGGTGTCGCCAGGGCGCAGGTGAAACCGACTCCGACCTCTCCCGGGAACTCGCGCGGCGGGGACTCGCGTCGCCCCGGGGCTGTGTGGGAGCCACCTGCTCCAGCCCTGGTCGCCCCTGGGGACTGCCGGCCCCCCTGGCGCGCTCGGGGCGCCGCCTGGAGCGCAGGTGACCCCCGCCAGGCCGGGGCTGGGGTGCCGGCAGCGATGGCCCGGGAGCTGAGCCAGGAGGCGCTGCTGGACTTCCTGTGCCAGGCCGGGGGCCGGGTGACCAATGCCGCGCTGCTCAGCCACTTCAAGAGCTTCCTGCGCGACCCCGCCGCGCCCCCGGGCCTGCGCGAGCGCCGCCGCGAGCTTTTCAAGGGCTTCGTCAACTCGGTGGCGGCGGTGCGCCAGGACTCCGACGGCACCAAGTGCGTGGTGCTGCGGCGCAGGTACCGAGACCTCGTGGGGGAGGGGACGGGACTGGGGGCGCCTCCCGGACCGCAGCGGCGCGGAACACGGCCGGATCCCGCGACTGCCCGGGACCAGCCGGGGACCCCGAGCCCTGAGACCCCGAATCTGCAGCGCCAGTGCCCTGCACCCCCTGTCCGGGACAGGCCTGAACCGGTGACCCTGGAGACCCCGAGCCCCGAAAATCAGCATCTGCAGCGTCAGCACCCCGCGCCCCCTGTCAGGGACAGACCAGAGCCGGTGACCTCGGGGACCCCGAGCCCTGAAACTCAGCATCTGCAGCGTCAGCACCCCGTGCCCCTTGTCCGGGACAGGCCAGAGCCGGTGACCTCGGGGACCCCGAGCTCCAAGACTCAGCATCTGCAGCACCAGCGCCCTGCGCCCCCTTTCCGGGATAGGACAGAGCCAGGGACCTCGCACCCTGAGACCCCACTCCCCGAAACCCCACATCTGCAGCACCACTACACCGCGCCCTCTGCCAGGGACAGACCGGAGCCGGTGACCCCAGGGACCTTGAGTTCCGAGACTCTACATTTGCGGTGGGACAGCCCTGTGCCCCCGACCCGGGACAGGCCGGAACCTGAGACCTCGAGTTCCCTGGACCCCGAGACAGCGCACCTGCAGCTGCTGCGCACGCGAGAGTGGGTGTCTAGGCACCGGCAGATGCCTGAGCCGGCGAACCAGGGCCCAGTCAGGGCCTGGTCGGTGCTGCCAGATGACTTCCTTCAACTGCATTCAGAACCGGCAGTCAGCGTCTGGAAGACGGCACAGGCAGAGCCCGCTCTGTTCTCTCGGGGTCTCATTCCTGAGGACCCCATTGAGTCCTCGGAATCCTGCCTGGGGAAACCTCCACCCACTGTCTTTCGGAGCATCCGCTGTCAGCTGTCCCTACAGGATCTGGAAGACTTTGTGGACCAGGAGAGCCACGGCAGCGAGGAGAGCAGCAGTGAGCCCAGAGAGTCTCCCGGGGGCTCGGAAGAGGGGCTGCAGGCTGTCCTGAGGGCCCCAGACCTGGGAGTGCCCAGGAATCCAGCCCACGGCCTCTCTGTACCTCCAAAGGAAAGCACTGTCAGCCTAAGATCTCAGGACCTCAGAGGTGGCAACCATCCCTCCATGCAGGCCCCAAGAGGGGCAGAGGAGCCTTCACCCTGGCCAGCTCCCAAAACTCGGAGGTCCTTCAGGAGGAGTCCTCGGGCAGGGAGGGCCACTCTGTCCTCCTCCGATGAGGAGTGCCTTGATGAGGACATGCTGAAAAGGACTCGACGCCCCCCTCGACCCAGGAAACCTTCCAAGGCAGGACCAGTGCCCAGCCCAAGGGCGGATGCTGCTTTGGCAACAAAACTGGCAGGCACTAAGGCTGTTGTGGCTGAGCTTGGTAGGTCACACAGCGGGCGGCTCCTCAGTGGGGAGGGTCCTGCAGCCCTGGTGCATCACAGACCTTTTGAGCACAAGTCATCCCTGGTCCCCTTAGAACCCAGGGAACATGAATGGATTGTGAAGCTTGCTAGTGGCTCTTGGATTCAGGTATTGGCTCTGTTCTGGGAGGACCCTCAGCTGGCTCTGCACAGGGACTTCCTGACTGGCTACACCGCTCTGCACTGGATAGCCAAGCATGGAAGCCTCCGTGCCCTCCAGGACTTGGTCTCGGGGGCACAGAAGGCCGGGGTTGTGCTTGATGTAAATGTGAGGTCCACTTGTGGGTACACCCCACTGCACCTTGCCGCCATTCATGGCCATCAGGGAGTTATCAAATTGCTGGTGCAAAGGTTGGCTTCTCGGGTGAATGTCCGGGACAGCAGTGGGAAGAAACCCTGGCAGTATCTGGCCAGTAATACCCCCGGAGAAATACGGCAGCTCCTCGGAGCTCCTCAGCCCATTTTCCCTGTACATCGTTTAGCACAAAACTCTTCCCCTACCAGGAAATCCAAGAGTCGGGAGGTATCTAGACACATTACCCGAAAGACTTCCTTGGCTGCATTACTCAAAAGTCAGCACAACAAATGGAAATTGGCCAACCATTATGAGAAATTCTCTACCCCGAGGGAGAAAGAAGAGTACAGTGACTAGGTGGTCCCTCTCCCCATGGCTCATCTTCGAGCTTCTCAAAGAGAGAATTTGGGGAGGGGGTAGAAAAAGGTGGAGGAGCTGCTAAGGAAGGAGGTCAGCAGTAGACTAGGGGTCATCTCAGCTTTTGAACCTGTCCTTGAAACCTGGACCAGGGGACAGAGGCAGGCCCTCAAAACCCAGGAGCTTTTCTTAGTGCTCTCCTTCCAGGATGGATCTGGGCACAGTAAATCACACTGCTTTCTACAGCCACAATCCTAGACCTTGGCAAGAGAAGAAACAGATGTCTAACAAAAAGAGACAGTTCGAGGAATTGACAAAGCTCAGGCAAAATCCTCTCTGGCTAGTAGTTCTCTGGCTTTGCTTCATTTGGAGGAGAAATCTTGGCTGAGAATGGCAAGCACCAGGTTTGAAATCAGATGGCTTTCTCTTTTTCTTTATGTGCTTTTTGGCATTTAAATGAATGAAGTAAGATTATTACTTGAGAGTAGAAATTGATTGAGGAGATTCCGCAGCCCTGTCCTGCAGTCCCCGTCTCATCCCTCCTGCAGTGGCTGATGTGGACATGATTCACTCCTCTTCTGGGTGTCTTCTCTGTTGGCCAGAAAAGCAGGTGGGCAAGACCCAGCTGTGGACCTTCCCTCCCTTCCCTGGGAAATTGCTGGCTTTCAGGCCCTGTTTTTTTGTATCCACCCAAAGGAAACTTTACAAATACATAAACCATGTGACTCATTTGCATAATGACTGAAATCATCTTTCAGGGAAACTCCCTGTGTAACGATTGGAATCATCTTTAATAGTTTTCAGTAGATTTCAATGGCCAAGTGTCAGTCCTCAAAAAAGAGAGAAACAGTTTCTCTCTGGGAAGCAATCAGAATACGGGGTAGGGTGAGGATGGCTCCCCATCACAACTTTTCTAAGCTGCTAAGTATAATTTTATTTGCACTAAACTTGTTGCCAATTAAGATTAAATATTAGCCTTGAAGTACTGTATATCTAACAGGAAGTGTTCCTTTTAATCGCTTCTGATGGGACTGATTGTTGTGGGCCCCTGGGTGAGGGAACAGCTAGTCCAGCCCGTAAACTGCAGCAGAATGGTGAGATTGCTGAATGTTGATCCAAAGAGGGCTGAAAAATTCAACATTCAGGTGGAAATTGTTAAGTTTCTATGGTAATGTTTTCATATGTTGTGGCAATGTTGCTGCATTCTTTAAGTATTCTTGTGTTTCTTCTGGTTATATTCCCCCATTAAAAGATGAGCAGATCTTTATAATTTATTATAATATACTTTTGCTGATTACTATTAATGCTGTTAATGTATTTTATTGAAATTGTGTCTCGAGCATCGAGTATTTTTGTTTCTTTGTATTTGTACTTTATACTTCTGCTGAAATAAATATACCTTTTTTTTTTTTTTTTTTTTTTTAACTTTTTAGTACTGAGGATTGAACCCAGGGCCTTGGGCATGCCAGACAAGTGCTCTACCAATGAAGCACAATCCCAGACTCTATCTCCTTTGAAATTTAAAAAGGGACAGTAATTAAAGCTACAGGCTTTTACCCCCAAAGACCTACATGAAGGGTAAAAATTTGGCAAATGAAAAAAGAGAAACAGAAAGAAAGACTGGTGGGGGCTTCATTTAGATAGAGTAAAAGGATGCAAGACAAACATCTATGTAAACACTGTAGTAAATATTAACCTCTCAGAAGCCATATCACTATATTGAATTATCTAGCAAGGTTTTTCAGAGTGCTGTGAGATTTGTAAAAGTGGGTGACTTTTCTCCTCTTGAAACTCAAAAACTTATATTTATTCTTGGTTTACTTTATACCTTGTCTGGCTCTCAAGGGACCTGTCAAAGATGCACTGTGTTACATAAAAGCTTGTGAAGTTAGGCAGGAGGGGAAAAGGTGGTACCAGGACTGAGGACAGACAACCTCGACATAAAAAAATTTCTAGGTGTCACACGTGCAAAATTAAGTGCTCTGGATTTCAAGAGAAAGAGAGGGTAGGAAGGGGGAGGGGACTGAGAAGTCTTTAGACTGAGAAAATCAGAGAGGGCCCAGGAATCTTTACATGAGTGATACTGGCCATCCCAAGAAACCAGCTGTGGTAGTTCTACCACATTCTTGACCTCTGCTTCAGTGTGTGGTTTACACAGTGCGAGTGCTGCTGGCTGATTGCTCACTGGTTAGAACACAGTCCTGGGTTTCAAATTGCTTCTCAGTAGGATCTGTCACATCCCTCCAGCCTTTGTCCACACAGCATGCCTGATCTGGTCAGCTATCTTACCTGGTCCGCATGCTGTGTTGGAGAGGGGTCAGGGCAGAAGAGAGTGTTACAAACAGAGTAAACCAGACTCCTGCAGCAGTGTTGGGAAGTCCTAGCTAGGGGGACTTCCAGCACCAGCACTCTGCAGTCTCCTGCCCGTAACTCCCTGCCATCGCCCCAGTGGCTGCACCAGACCCATTGGGGTACTTGTGGTCCGATCCTCTGAGTTTGTCTTGGTGCTGGATTCCTTTGACTTAGAAATCCCTTGTTTGCTCTTTTTCTGGCCAAGACAGTCCAAATGCAGCCTGTATAAAAATTCCACAGAGAACACTTCCAAGGCAGGTGTATGGCTCCTTCTCCAGAATTCCATGGCACACTCATGGTTTTTGACATATCCTGTTTAAGTAGATTGTATGTTTGGCTTTTTCTTAAAATTTTGAACACCTAGAGATTAAAGAAAATGTTTTAAATTCATCTCAGTATAGCCTCCCCCCCTTTTTTTTCTTTCTCACTATGTGGCCCAGAGCTCCTGGGTTCTCCAGCCTCAGCCTCCCACAGAGCTGAAACTACAGGCAGTGCCACTCTGCCTGGCTGAATATAATGGGTGTCCATGGAGCATTCATCATCTAGTATAGTGAGGAAGTAATTCTTACCTTCAACAGCTCGCTGGCTGCCAGGGAAAGAGGCTGTGAGAGTGTAGTCACTGAACACTCCTAGCACTGTGCAAGTGGATGGACTCCTGCATTCAGGCTGCAAGATGCAGGGAAGGGGCGGTGATTGGGGCATTTTCTAAGATGCCCCAGCTGTAAGTGCTAGAAATACAAAGTTCAGTGAAACATTTACGTTTCCTGCTCTGGTGCATTCCTGGACAGGAAGTCAGGAGGTTAAAGGGTAGTCAGGTGGGGCTTGAAGGGCCAGGGAAAGACAGGAGTTCTGGAAGAGGATCCCAGGTTGGGTTGAAGGTCGAGGTGGAGAAGATATTTAGTGCTGTGGGGGACAAAGATGCCAGTGGAAAGGTCATCTAACACCAGTGTGAACAAAAGGTTTTCAGTGATATGCTAAAATAGGGCCAGGGATAAAACTCAGTGGCATAAGTGCCTGCCTGGCAAGTAAAAAGTCCTGAGTTTGATTCCTGGTAATAAAAAAAAAAAAAAAAAAAATGTAGGCACTTTCTAAGAAGGCAGGGATTGTGAAAGCTCTTCTCTGAAAAACAGTGTTACTCTGAATTCAGATGTTTAGGAGCAGTCTTTTTAAAAATTATTATTTTATTAGCACATGTTCGCAGTATGTGATAATTCCATTCATTGTGGCGAGTGGGTACACACATATAATACATCCTATTTTTTTTTTTTTTTTTGGTACTGGGGATTGATATCCTAATTCTTTTTACTCCCCCACTCCCTCTATTCCCAGTTGCCAAAGATTTATCTCCCTGTTTCCTGTTATCTTTTATTTTGCTCTTTAAATTATTTATATTTGGTGTTTCTCATATAAGAGAAACCATGCAATAGTTAAACTTGTGTGTCTGATTTATTTCACTTAACATTATTGTCTCAAGGTGCATCCATTTTCTTGCAAATGTGCAGTCTTAATTTGAACACAGAAAAAAATGTATCAAAGTTTTCTCACTTTTAAAATGTAGTTTAAATCTTTAGTATTGTTAATGCTTGTTTGCTACGAAATAGTGGTAGGCAACAAAGCAATTTAACAAATGGTAAATTTTAATTCTTTTTTTTGTTTTGTTTTTGAGACAGGGTCTCACTATCTAATACAGTCTGGCCTTGAACTCTCTATCTAGCACAGGCTGGCCTTGAACTAGCTGAGATCTTCCTGCCTCAGTCTCTCAAGTGCTGAGATTACAGGTATGCACCACCACACCTGGCTGGTAAATCTTAAATTTTTTTCTTGTAACTTTTTTTTTTTTTGGGTGATGCTGGTATCAAATCCAGGGCCTTGTGGCTGCTAGGCTAATGCCGTACCACTTAACCACATGCCTAACCCAACAAATGGCAATTCAGTATTAAAGGTAAACATTAGAAATTGTTGATCTTAGGTAAACTGCTTTTGTAGGCATAATCATAAAGTAGTGAATTTCAATGTTACAAATAAGCTGTGAATATTAAATACACATACGGTAGTCTTATTTTCTGCTAGTAAAATTACCGATGTTTAGCATCTCAGAGTGCTACTCATCGAGAGCAGGGTTCCAGATGCTTTGGTTCCCCTATAATTTTTAAAATAAATTTTGGGATAGAATTCACATACCATATGCAATTCACCTATTTAAAATGTGTAGTTGAATGGTTTTTAATATATGGCTGAGTTATGCAACCATCACCATAATACATTCCTATACAAATCTGAGGACCACTGATCTAGGCAGTGGAGAGCCACTGACAGTTTAATGCAGTCAGCGATGCAAACAGATTCATTCCTTTGTAAGGAGGGTAAACTAGAAACAGATCAGTTACTATAATACCTTAGAGTAAGTCAGAGTAGAAGTATTAGGAATTTTGACTCAGTGAGCTAGATAAAATGATAAGACTGAATAGCTACAGGAAGGAAAGAAATGTTTTGGCTGGAGGGGCTGATTTAATTGATCAGAATTAGGAAGGATTAGGAAGATCTGAAAGGATCGCTCCACTTCCTCTTACCTCTGAAATTCCCTCGTACCACAATTAAATCATTTCATTACTGTGATGACTATAGAGGCTTAGGGTGCCCCTGCGCCTAAGATTATAAATCCCATGTCTGTTCAGCACAGCAGTGCTGCTGGTTGTGCTTGGGTTCGCCAACATCAAAGCAAATTGGAATGTTCAATGAAAGCTAGGATGCTATAGTTTTTGTCCTGACTTGGACCAGTCCTGCAACTTCTCAGTTTTCTCATTTGGGAGGTGAGAATAATATTCACAAAAATGTCAGATGAGTTATCTAAAAGGTGCAAATGAACTAAAACAAAGTCCTTGGAAAATTTCTGGAGTCATAGTAGTTTCTCATCAAATGGTTGCTGTTATTTACTTAAAATATACAGTTCATGTAAATTTCTACCTATACAAATGACAAAGAAATTCACTAGTTGATTAAAAGGTGCTGTGAGAACAAAATTTACTATAAAGCCAAGTGCTGTTTCTTACATTGCTACATAAAAAAGATGCTTGGATTTCTCATTTCAAGTGAAAAAGATTATTCAACCATATCTGACATTAGCTAGTGTTTGTCATGAAATTAATTATGTCAAATTGAAGTCACATCAACTCACGACTGTCGACTTAGTAGCTCTGGTATGGTCTGGAACTGAACCCTCGGCAGAGCTTGGAAGGGGTGAGGGTAGATTGTTACCACTCATGAAATCTGAAAACTCTAAATTCAGCCACGCAAATAAACTGTCAGTATTCAACTAACTCAGTGAAGCCTCATTAAGATTATTGACCTATTGAAATATTCCTCCTCATTAAGACCAAACACGTTTCTGAGTCTAGTAATAATTTTAATGTTATTATTTACATTTACAAAAGAAGAATTAGTGTCAGTATTACCGATATTTATTCTGTGCAAAAAAATTAAAACCTTACTTAGCTATGATAATCTTGCTGGGCTTTCATTTTTGTTTTTGGTACCAGGAATTGAACTCAGGATCTTGTACTTGCCAAGCAAGTGCTTATGTCTCTGAGCTATATCCCTGGCCCAAGCTATGATAATCTTCATAAAAGTATCATGACAGCCTTTTGTAGACTTACATGGAAATTCTTATACCATTATCTATCTCATTTGAAATAAGATCATCTGACTGGGTGTGGTGGCATATGCGTGTAACCCTAGTACTTGGGAGGCTGAAGCAAGAGGATTGCCATGAGTTCCAGGCCAGCCTGGGCTCCGTGGTGAATTCTAGACTGGTCTGGACTGCATAGTGAGACCTTGTCTCAAAAAACAAAACAAAACAAAACAAAGCAAAAAAGAAAAAAATCATCTGAAAAATGCCAACATTATTTAAAACCCATTGTTTTACAACAGAATCACTAAAAGCTTTAACAGATTATGGATATACCAATGAAATGCTAACTTCTACCCAATTTCCTTCTCCTTTCTCAGTGTTGAAAATAAATTAACTATATCACTGCTTGCTTTTCTCAATTGGCATATTCTTACTTTAGAGACTTGCAGTTATTCTATTGTGTCATAAATCTAATAAATGCATATGGATTATCAATTAGGATAACAGTACCTATGATATATTGGGTATCTGTTACATGCTTGGAGCCTTTACATATATTACCTCATCTTATTTTATTTTCTACTAATTCTGCAAAGTTCACATTTGGATCAAGAATATTCAGCAGATGACAGACTTTTTTGATTCCATTTTTTAAAAACTCATGATAAGATACCCGTAACATAAAACATACCATTTTAACCATTTCAAAATGCACAGCTCAGTGATATTCAGTACATTTATGATGTTGTATAATCATCACTACTACCTACTTCTGGGATGTTTTCATCACCCCAAAAAGAAACTCATTAAACACTTAGTCTCTATTCAGTCCTCTCCCTGCCTCTGAAAACCACTAATCTGCTTTCTGTCTCCACAGGTTTGCCTCTTCTGGTACTGTATATCCATAAAATCTTGCTATGTGTTGCATTTTGTGACTGTTCCTTTCATATAGCGTGTTTTAAAGGCTCCTCATGTTGTAGCAGATATTACCTCTCCCCCACCAGAAAGATATTTTTCAAATATCTTGGGGGTCAAGGCCAGTGTTCTCTTTTAGATGTGCCTAATTCTTCCGTACACTCCTTTTCTTTTCTTTTTTGAAAACAGTGAATACTCCCAAATCTAGCAGCTCCGAAGAGGTACTTCCATGCTATCACTCTTTCTAGCTCTGTAATTGTTGATCTTACAGGACTTGAAGACTTCTGCAGTTGCATTTTCATTCCCAAACACATGCTAGGCAAGTGCTTTATGCTGAGCTACACTCCAGCCTCAATTACCTTTCCAGGGAGTTCACTAGCCTTTGGTGACAATTAGGGAAGTGCTATGGGGCATAAATGCAGTGAAGAAGTGGCAGTTCCACAATCCCAGATGAGTCTCATCGCCTGAGAGATTGGCCCAGTCAAGCTAGGGCTCTGTCAAGGATTTCATCCTATGACCTTGGAATGGGACCCAAAATAGTCCCTTTTCCTTACTGTTTCGAGGACCAGGGACTTTGAAAGTCTTACTAAATTGTCTAATGGTGCCTAGATCATACTATTTAGAGTTTCTGATTGAAATGGATTTCTTAAAGAGAGAAAAATAGATATTCATTCTGCTATAGTAACAGCTTTGCCAGGAAAAACTATGCCTTTACAATAGTTGCTTTTTGACAAGGTGTTAGTTTTCTGTCTGGTTGGATGCCACATGCCAAATATGAAATCTCTGTGAGTCTTGATTTTGTGAGGAAGGGAGAGAAGGGAGGAGAAAATGTGCCAATAGCATCACCGACTTTAGATCTTGGACTGACAGTGCTGAAATGGGCAATATTACAAATGAGTGGGAGCAAATTACAGGGACAAAGAACAGATGACTCATTTTGCTTTGTCCTGAGGTCTTGTATCCTCAGAATAGTGATTTCAACTCTCTGTTCCTAAGGGGCACCTGAACTAAGTAAAATTTTTATAGTAACATGTAATTAACCTACCACCTTTCCATGCTTTGTGGGAAGATCATAAACTATTGCCCTGGATTACTTAAGCGAGATTGCTGATAGCTGTCATAGTGTCTTGAGAAAGCTGGGCCCTGGGACCATTTTTGAAGTTTAGGGTATGCACATTCCTTTAGGAGCAGTGCATCCAGGGTGGATGATGTTTCACAAACATGTTGTCTTCAGGTCTTGGTTCTTATGGGCTGATGACAGAATTCCATCAGGAACTGTCAGGGGTTGAAGCTCAAGACTCCTTGCTACTTGCTAGCATTTTTGAATTATGTGAAGTTTCGGTGATCATTGTTATTGGTACTCGTCATTCCTGTACTCCCTCATGCAAATACTGTCGCGTGGATAATGGCAGACTGAATGGGCTCGATCTCTATTCTTACACTGTAGAATTTATTATATATATATATATATATATATATATATATATATATATATATATAATCTCTCTCTGATTCTTAGAAGAGGCAGACAGCTATGCGAGGAAGCCAGCTCCGCAGGTGCCCAAGTCACTAATCCCAGGAACAGCCTGCAATTCTCTGAGAAGGGAAATGGATTCCTTCTGTAGATGTAGGACAAGACAGGCATCCACAGGCAGAAGGCGAACTAGGTGCCATGAGTTACAATCCCACCCCCTCACTGAGAGTCATCTTGTACCTCCTCGTGGCCTCCATGCCCAGGTGTCCCCCGCTGACAGCACCCTCGAGGCCACTTGGAAAAGCAGAGGCCGCAGGTGCAGGGCATCACTGATCACCCTCAGTGCTCCAAACACAGGTCCACACCTCCTCTGCCTCAGCTCCTACCCTCTCTGCTAGTGTGGCACTTTCCCCCTCAGATCCACTGTGAGGTAGAGTCGATCCTTGGATTGCGAGTGTTCCGCAAGACAAGCAAAGGTTTGTGATAAATTTTAACTTGATAAACAAGCGATGTCTTGCAATATGAGTAGTATCCTTTCCCTCCCTCTTTCCTTCCCTCCTTCCCTCACTGGGGGATTGTCAGTGATTATTTCCCAACAGCGAGAAGCTGTAGAGGAGACTGTATCTGCAGAGGAAGAGGAGAAAAAGGCAGAGGAATTCCTTGCTTCAAATGAGATTAGGGAGATCTTTAAAGTGTGGGAAACTGCAAAATTTTGTGGAAAAACACTACCCAAATAAGGCTGTAGCAGCGTGCATGATGCATCTGTTGACAACACAACGTCACATTTCGGTGAAATCCTCAAAAGGAAGGCACTGAGTAGGTTCCTTGAGAAAGTTGCATGAAAAGAAAAAGATTTCATTGAGCCAATAGAGAGCAGTGATTCTGTTAGTGACAGTGAAAGTTGTCACATAGTAACTCTCGTCTCTCCTCTCCCTCACACTAGCCACAAAGGTTTTCAAAGGTAAGTGCAGGTTAATTTGTTTATTTTAAAAAATATTTTCTTTATTATTCTGCATTATATTACAGTATTTTAATCATTTTATATGAATATTTTTGGGTTATGGAATGAATCATCCAAGTTTCCTTTATTTCTGATAGGGAAATTCACTTTGATATACAAGTGTTTCTATTACGAGCATGTTTCTGGGATGAATTATGCTCACAAATGAAGGTTTTATCGTACTTCCTCAGGTTCAATACTCCTATGTCTTTATCCATTTTCTGAACTGAGAAAAGAAAATCTTTATCATTTAAAATTTTTTTTTTGTACCAGAAATCGAACTCATGACCTCACGCTTGAATGCATAGCATTTATCTGCTGGCTTATCCTGGGAAATGGCTCTATATTATGAACTGTAGGTATTCCTAAAAGAAAATAGAAAATTTGTTTTGTTTTTTGAAACAAGGTCTTGCTTTGTAGTTCTGGTTGACCTTGAACTCACTATGTAGCCCAGGCTGGCCTTGTACCCACAGCAATCCTCCTGCCTCAGCTTCCCAAGTGCTAGGATTACAGGTGTGCACCACCACACTGGGATAATAAATGGGAATTTTGTATGGAAGAAATGAATGTGCAGGGGAAGGCAAGACAGCAGCTGCTCCTGTTATCTGGTAGGTTTAGGAAATGTCTTGTTTTAATTAATAAATTATTCTAGTCAATAGGGTTTCCTCATATATTTTTTATATGATGAAGTTTTAAACATGTCAAAGCAGTGCAAGTAAATAGACTCAGTATCAAACTAATCAGAAAGTCTTTTATGTGTTTCAGAAAACAGTGTAACATCCTTAGTACTTTATGCTGATCAGTTGTCATTGCATTTTAGCTGTGTAGAACTGAAGTCAGTTGATAAAGTGATGCTTTATAAGTTTTACTTTTGTCTTATCTGACACGACCTTTTGTCATATTGCCCAGCCTGGTCTCCAGTTCCTGGCTCACGTAACCCACCCTACACCGCTTTCTGAGTACAGGGTTACAGGCATGAGCCCCTAGGGCGTACTTTACATCTATTTTTTGTATTTTAAAGAATTTAAGTCAGTTGTCATGGCACATGCCTGTAATCTCAGCACTCAGAAGGCTGAGGCAAGAGGATTGTGGCAAATTCAAGGCCAGTCTGGGCTACAAAGTGAATTCCAGGCCAGCCTGAACTGCATAGTGAAACCCTATCTCAAAAAGACAAAATAAATACAAATAAAAACTATACAAATAATATGTTTATGCTAAAGAAAAATCTTCAACAGGTAAAAGAAAGAAGAATTAGCGGCTTTCTCTAATTTCACCACCTCTATGTTTATCACTGATAATATCTTATTGTATATCCATCCAGAGTTTATCGCAAAAATGAAACCATACTCAGCCAAGGATGGTGTGGTGTAGTAATCCTAGCACTCCGTGTGCCTGTGGGGCAGTGAAGATGTTCGGTCAGGCGAGGACTGGGCATGAGGAGCGCATTTGCTATACCTGAGTAGAAACTAAATGGTGAAACCTGCCAGTGTCACGGCACTGGTTTTCATCTTTATCCTTTCTGTCATCTGGGAAGAATATGTACTTCTCACTATGCAGTTCAGGCTGGCCTCAAACTCACTGTGTAGTCCAGGCTTGCCTTGAACTCTTAACGATTCTCCTGCCTCAGCCTCCAGATTGCTGGGATTACAGGTGTGCATCATCACACCTGGCTCAAATTTTCTTGTTTACATTTACTTTTTTAAACTTATTTTTATGACTCTGAGTATGAAGCCCAGATTGTTTATATTTTTAATAGCTGGAAGGCATACCACTATATTAATGTTTGCTTAACCGTTCCCTTACTTTTTGACTTATGGGTCCTTTTTTTCCCTCTCTCTCTCTCTTTTGAGGGGGACACTGGGATTGAATGTAAGGTCTTTGCACTGAGCTACATCCCCATTTTATATTTTGTTGTTTTAAGACAGGGTCTCTCTGTGTCTGGCCCAGGCCAGTCTTAAATATGCAATTCTCCTGCCTCAGCCTCCCAAAGTGCTGGGATTATAGGCTTGCACCACTATTCCTCACACAAGTGTTTTCTGATCATTACTAATAGAACTGATATAAATATCTTTGTAAAAATAATTATGAGATTCTTTAATTTATTTCTTGGCTATTTTCCCAGGTGCAATTTTATAACTTTTACTCCATTTACCAGCTTCAGAGCAATGAAATCATGTGAAGTGCCGCTAGCAGCCACATCTTCAAGGGCCCAGTGGAAGTGGATCTTACACTTCTAACTTATTTATTCATGTTAATCAATCTGCAACTTCTACACTGACTTGCATATCTTTTTTCTTTCTCTATTGAGATTGTCTTGTTAGAGTTTTAAGGGTCTTACTGCTAGAGACTATAAATGTAATACCTATTAGTCATCCATAGCCATGTGACAAGTTACACACAGTTAAAAAAAAAAAGTCAAACAGCCAGGTGCAGGGACTTCTTGCCTGTAATCCCTGTTGCTCAGGAAGCTGAGGCAGGAGGATCACAAGTCTGAGGCCAGTTTGGGAAATTTAGCAAAACCTTATTGCAAAAGAAAATTAAAAAGAACTATATATGTAGCTCAGGGGTATACTGTTCACCTAGCATGGGTTAAAAAAATACATAAATACTGTCTCACAGTTTCTGTACATGAGAAACAGCCTGGCAAGATGCTTTGGTGAGATGCTTTGGCTTGGGGACTCTCTTGAGGTCACAGACATCAGGCAAGACTGCAACTGTCCAGGAGGTAGGACGAGGTCCACAGGATGACTCAAGCACTTCCCCCCTCGGCTGTTGGGGAAGATGGTGGTCCTTGCTCACCATCTCCACAGGGTTGCTTAAAGGACCCTCAGATTCTGTCTTGGCTGCTGGATTCCCTCAGAACAAGTGACCCAAGAAAAAGAGCAAGGAGGAGCCATGAGGGCTTTCATGAGGTGGTTGGTCTCGTGGTGAAAAGGACCAGCTCCTCTTCACCTTTGTTCTGGTCTTGGCTGTCCTGCTACTGATTAATGAAAACAGGCAGGCAATACTGTGGATGGGAATTTTCCTGTTGCTCTCGCCTGCCTTGTCTTCTCGATCTAATGGTAATGATGCATGGATTACAAAAATATATAAATCATAAGTCAGTGGGCAGAGCTTCAGTGATCTGAGCAACAAGGCAGAAATGGATCACACATAACCCAAAGCACAAAATAAACATAAATCTGTTGTATTTCACTGCAGTGAGTCACTGATGGGAAAGACGAGACAGATCTCTGTTGTAGAATTCCAAATTAATGACGTAGATACTCTGCCTTCAGGGTGTAGCACTATTCTTCCTGCTTTGGAGACTTCGTTCCAAAGTGTACAGAAAGAATACGTTCCCAGGAGAAGAATTTAACAAATACTTCTCAGTCCTATGATCATGGTCCATAGCAAAGGTGATGAGTGATGCTCAGAACCAGCACCTTGATGCCATATAGGGAGATGGCTTTTAACCCTTGCTGTCCTTTCTAGTGCACATAACCCAAGTCTAATCATAAGGAAAGCGACTGACAGTTTCCAATAGTGGGACCTCCACAATATAGCTGCTGAGTGCTCCTCAAAACTGTCCAGGTCATCAGAAACAAGGGAAATCTGAGAAAATACTGCAGTGGAGGAAAACCCAAGGAGATAAGACATCTACATGTAATACACGCTGGGTGGGATCTTGAAAGAGAAAAAACATTGGGTGACAACTCTGGAAATGTAAATGATGGCCTTTAGTTTATGTATCAGTGTGTCAATATTGATTCATTGATTATAGCAGTTGTACCATGCTCATGTAAGATGCTACAGAAAGGGGACTCTCTGTATGGGGGCGTGTGTAATGGTTGATACGCTGTGCCAACTTGAGGAGTCTAGAAGCTTAACTTAATAACTCAGCAGCTCTACATCCTGGTGTGTAGAGGACATACCCTTACCCGCTCTCTAGGATGTTGTTCCTTATGTGTCACCTTGAGAAGTTTAGAAATTCAACTAAGTGATTCAGCAGGGGAAGAAGGTCCTTACTTTGTAAACATCCTCAGCCTATGCAAGAGGAGGACATGGAGAGGATGTGGGTGTAAAGGACCCCAGGCCCCCCAGGGCAGGTAGCCTGCATACAATAAAAGGGAAATGAGGAAGGACTGATGTTGGTTCTTTGAAGAAGCTTCAGTTTTTGCCTTCAGTTCGGGTGTCGTCTCCTGGCTTCTGGTGCATACTCTTTGGCTTCCAGCTGGGACTCTTCAGCCTTCTGGTGTAGACTCTTCAGTGTTCCGTTGCAAACCCATTGGCCTCCTGATGCGGACTTGCACGGGCCACTGCAGTGAGCTCCAGACATTGAACTGAAACCTTCAGCCTGAGCATGCAGACACCCTCTGCATGCTTCCTCATCCAACTCTGCGGCTGACCATTGTAAGCCACTCTTGAACTGTCTTATAATATGTCGTATCTGTTCTCTAGTAAACCCTGACTGATACAGTATGTACTAGCTGCTCAAAATTTTTGTAAATTTAAAAATCTTTAAAAGTCTGTTAATAAAACCAAAGAGACAGAAAAGGGAACACAGAGCCAAGATGCCAAAATCTTACCATTTGGGGAATCACTAAAGGATTCATTGTAGTTCTTGAAACAGAAAAAGTTCTTTCAAACTAAAAGTTGTTAAAAAGTAACCGATTATCCTTTCATTCAATTGCATCTAAATGTGTGCCAGTACTTAATCATTCAAAGCAATTATTTAAGTAGGGTTGTTCTAGCCAATGGAAACCTCCGAAGGCCTGTTACTAGGCAGAAGTCAGGATCCTGGCAACTGGGAAAGAGACAGGGCTGCCCAGGGATAGCTGTGGGCTGGATGCTTCCTGCCATAGTAAATAAAGGTGCAGGTGCCATCCAAGAGGTGTTCCTGGGAGCCAGCACGGATTGAAAAGGTTTTACTGAGTCTGTCCCCGCTGCTGGTGTCATTCCAAATGCTCCACCTGCCTTACAGTCTGTTGTAGAGACTCCTGCTGTAACCACTACCCTTTCCACCAATTCCCTAGTTGACGCCTCAGTCAGTGACAACAACAACAACAACAAAAAAAAAAAAAAAAAAAAAAAAAAAAAAAAAAAAAAAAAGGAAAGAAAAGAAAAGAAAAGAAAAGAAAGAAAAAATGAGAAAGGAAAGGAAGGAAGGGGAGGAGGGAGAAAGAGAAGAAAGGCAGGCAGGAAATTGCTTTGTAAAGTGTAACAACACCAAGGCTAAGGACAGGTTTGTTGAGCCCCACCCCCTCTCCCTGTGACTTGGATTCCTGATGAATCATCCTACCCTTATCAGATGACTGATAGAGAAGTAGAACTCAGGACTGGCCGCAAATGGAATGAGAACTCCCTTTGGAATTGGGGGAAAACATCCAGTACAGAGCTCCTTTCCTCCTGGCAGATTCCATGTGCAGTTAGACAAGCATGGGGAAATCCTGGGCTGTGATCATAGCACATGTGTTGTCCCACTTTCTTGCCCCTGGGGCAACTCTGGGAGACTAATCCTTGCCTGACAGCCAGGCTCTTGTCGAAATGTCCAGGCTTTAAAGTGATAAAACCAAAATGCCAGATGAGACATTATCATTGCACATCCAAAGTCCACATCCAAAGAGTGACTGAATAGTAATGATTCTTGGAATCAGGAAAGAAAATTTAAAATCCTTTTTTGGTTTGTATTTTAGAGTGGCAGACCTCTCAGAGGGGCCAGTCGAGAGTTGGTAAAAGTGACTGCTCCCCTCTTATGTTTCTGTCCCAAGGTGACAAGGAACAAACCAAAGTTAAGGAGTAGCAACGTCTCTCTCTCTCTCTCTCTCTCTCTATTTTCTATTATTATTTTCTGTTTTTCCTGAAAGACAATCAAACTGATGTGAGGTACTCTATAAAACTCTCAATTTGCAGAAAGTATTTTGCAGGGCAGAGCCTACTACAGGGCCCTTCTGTGTTAATGACAGGCCAGGACCTGGAAGGTGTTGGAAACGTGCCTTCTACTGTGTGGTCTCCAGATTTCCTAGACAAAAAGGGCAGATGTCTGGAGTGACTCTCCAGATTCAGTGGTCTGACTCTCATCCAGGACTGAGGAATGTCATTTAATCCAGAGGCACCAGTAATTGCTCTGTTCACTCAAGTTTGAAAATGGCCACATTCCCTAGACTGTGTGTCATGGGGAAATGGAAAATTTTATAGAAGAGTGTCAGTATGGCTTGAACCTTGATGAGAATTTATTTTCCAGTTGATTGGGGTGAAAGCATTTTCTGATTTCACAGCTGGACTAGGGCATCTCTTAAAGTGCTGTCTTTGTTCCCATGCTTTCAAACTGAAGGTTCTAAACAGAAGCATCATCAGAGACTTCAGTGTAGTTACAGAGGCCTTTAAAACTTCATGTCATTTGCATCAATGTCTATTATACCCTTTTAAGTTAGAAAGGTAATAAAACAGTAAAATTTAGAAAATGAAAAGAAAGGGAAATTGTACATTGTCTTACTACCCACCATAACATGATTAGTATTTCAATATAATCTTATTATAGTTAGGGATCTTCCCTTTTTTAAATGGTTGTGGTCACAGTATATTAGTTTCCATGGCATTAATCTAACTTATTCTTTTATTTGGTTTTTTTGAGTCAGGGTCTTGCTATGTAGTTCAGGCTGGCCTAGAACTCACTGTGTAGCCCAGCCTGGCCACACACTTGTGGCAATCCTTCTGTCTCAGCCTCCTGAGTGCTGGGATTACTGGCTTGGGTCACCACACCTGCTGTAATCTAGATTATTCTTTTTTATTTTTTTTTTGTACCAGGGATTGAATTCAAGACCTCACACTTAACAGGCAGGCACTGTGCTGCTGAGTTATATCCCTGGCCCTCTAGATTCTTCTTGAACATTTTAATATCTGTAAAATTTAGACAGCCATTCTTTCATTTCCTATTGATGGATATTGTTTCCAATTTTTAATGATTCTTAGTGATCTTTAGCTAGTGTCTTACTCACAAAAAGATTTTCTGAATTTGTAAGTGTTTCTTTAGGATTTTCAGACATACACTTACTTGGTAAAAGAGTACCAATTGAGCCAAGTGTGGTGGTGCACACCTGTAATCTTAGCACTGGGGAATCTGAGGATTGCAAGTTCAAAGCCAGCCTGAGCTATGTAGTGAGTTCAAGGCCAGTGTGGATTTCAAAAAACAAAACAAAACAAAAAGACTATCAATTGCCTTTTGAAACATTTTGTACATATGAACATAATTTCAATCTTGATATAATAAGTGATCCTCAAATTTTATTCTTGAACATTTAAAAATCAGTCACTAAAATAGTCAAGCATATTAGTGACATATGTATGTTTGTTGGTTACTTTTTTCTCCTTGCTGGGACAAAATACCCAACACCCAAAATGAAGGAAGGAAAGGTTTATTTAGTTCACTGTGGAGCTTTCAGTCCATAATCAGGTGGCTCTGAGGCAGGATAGCGTGGCACAGGGGCAATACTTCAAGATGGCAGAAGACAGCAAAGCCACAAGAGCAAAACAGGGGAAGAGTTAGTCTCTTTTCTTTTCCTCCCTTATATTATATCAGGCCACCACCACCACCACCTGCACCCCTCAGGGCAAATGTAGCACTTACAAAATCTCTGTGCCCTCCTCTAGTGCAGAATGAGGACATTTACAAAGTAAGGATCCTGGCTCCCTGCTGAGTCCCTTACTTCTAAACTTCTAAACTGCTCAAGTTGACACAATGTATCAACCATAACAGTATGCGTACGTGTACGCATATATACTATATATTCTTCAAAAAGTCCCTAACTCGATAGACTTTGATTAGTGAAAGAACTGGGCAGCAGAGACATTTGTCACTTCCTGTAGAATATGTGCTGGCGCTGTTGTTTCTCACTCAAGCCTCTTCCATGCCAGGCATGATGCCAGGCATGTAGAGGCACAGGTACCCTCTCCTCTCACTGCCTAGGAGTGCATTCACCGAGACAGCGAACCAAGCAAGGATAAAGCAATATGCTAGGTTCTAAGACAGTGTTGTCTGCCTCAGGTCTAGGTGCATTTAACAACTGCCTAGCATACAAAAGGTCCTGAGTTCCACCCCCAAAAAGAAAAGCTCTTAAACACACTAGTTTAAATGTGCAGATTCATCCACGGTAAGAAATAGCATGTTCAAATGATCTCAGGGACTGATAAAAATATCCTAGAGAGAAAACAATTGGCCTGTTTCTCAAAAGTTAAATACAGAATTACCACAGAACCCTGTAATTTCATTGCTACATATAGAGCCAAAAAGCTGAAGACATATTCACACAAAAACTTGCACAGAAATGTTTATAAGAGCATTATTTATGGTATCCAAAAAGTGGAGATAGACCTAATGTCCACCAGCTGATGAGTGCACAAAGAAAACATCTGTACAGTTGAGTATTATTCAGCAATAAAAAGGAATGGAACACCGATACATGCTTGCCACGTGGGTGACCCCTGAAAACATTGTGCTAAGGGAAGAAGTTGGACATCAAAGTCATATCCTGGTTGATGGTCACACAACATTATAAGGCTTGTACCCCACCCCCATTCTGGGGACCCAACCAGGGGTCGCACGCATCCTTGGTAAGCTGCATCCATACCTCCTAGTCAGACCCTTTAAAATGGTAAATTTCATCTAATTATATTTTTTATACAAAAAAAAAAACTCTAAAGTCAGTTAGAGCTCAGCACATTTGAAAAACTGCACAGACCTCTGAATTGCAAGAAGGCCTGGAATACAGACAATGAATGAGGTGTGGTGAACTGAAAAGACAAGTAGGCCAGAGCTTGGAAGCTCAAGAAACAAACAGTACTGAAGCCAGAGAGAAACCACTGGAAGAGCATTTATTAGAGATCTTGTTACAAAGGTAGGGTGTCAGGGACAGACAGGTTATTCCACTCACTGGTTAATCATTCCAGTATGATAGTACGTTGACTCATATGCAACCCAGGTTCTTTTTGGAAAGTAACCATAACTGCTCAAGAAGTTGGGGTGGGGAAGTTTCCCACCTACCCCCACATCCCCACCTCAACACTGATACACGGATGAATGAGTTGTAATAAAAGTGAACATCAGAACAAATTCCACTGCGCACTTTTCAAAAGACAAATCCATTCACAAGCAGGATGCAGTTTGTACCACCTGCTCTGCAAACTTGGTGAGGTTCCTCAACCTCTGTTGCTTTAGGTGCCTCAGTGACACCCTGCATAAAAGGTTCACTTGCGACAGTTTTCTTCTCAGTCTTCCCAGTGGTAGCAGCTTGCATAACTACAGAGTGCAATACTGTAGTTACAAAGATATGTAGTATTCAGGAGACATACATGATGTCTCCCCTGCTAATGCCACTACTGCCTTATAAAATTTGTTGCTAACAGGTTTCACAGTTGACATTACAATAAAATAGTATCAAAAGAATGACTGTAAATCAACTTTGTATAGCATCATTATTTATTGCATTATGAACATTACTAACACAATTCACTCTTTATGATGTTATAATTTTTATGAGTTTAAAACTTGTCGTAAGTGAAACGTGCAGCGGAATGTAGATACACATGGAAAGTTGCTCCGGGACAATAGTGGACTTCTATTTTAGAGAAGCTCAATCGTTACTGGACTAGTTGGTGCTTTGTAAGATGAGAAAAGTTCAGTATCTAACTAGTCCTACCAATACAATTCTTTCTATATGGTGATGTCATACAAGGATTTTTCCCCCCCTTGGAAAAATCTAATATATTGTATATTTTACCCATTTATATTTTTTGTTTACCCTGCCACACCCAACAGAATATAAGCTCTGTGAAGACAATACCTGGAATGGTGGTTGGCTTATATCCTTGGTGATGAAGGGAAGTATAAATAAGCAATTAATTGGTGAAATAATAAGAAAGAACCAGATTGTTCAGCCATGGCTAGCAGTTAGAGAGATTGTTTGGAGTTTGGAAATAGATCAGTTTCTAGTGTAGGTGATTTTGGACAAGATGTTTTTCAACTTTATAGATTTTTCCAAGGGAAAAAATAAAGTATGGATAAGGGTAGTGGGTATCAAGGCAGTCTGGAGGTTTAAATTTTTATTGGGGAGGGTGTTACTTTTTTTTTTTTTTTTTTTTTGGTGTTTTTTGAGACAAGGTCTCACTGTGTAGTTCAGGCTGGGCTTGAACTTACTATGTAGCACAGGTTAGCCTAGAACTTGAGGTGATACTCCTACCTCAGCCTCCCAAGTACAGGGATTGCAGGCCTGTGTCACAATATCTGACTGGAGGTTTAAATTTTCAATGGGACAGTCAGGGATGGTCTCATTGAGAAGACCATAGCTTCTCAGTCAGCATTACAATAAAATATTCTCAGTAGAATTACTGTAAATTAGTTCTTTAAAGATTATTTTATTGCATTATAAGTCCTACCAATCCAATTCTTTCTATATGGTGATGTCATACAAAGTTTTTTGGTTTTTTGTTTGTTTTTATACCAGGAGTGGAACTCAGGACCTCATGCTACAACACCACTGAGCTACATCCCTAGCCCTATATGGTGAAGTCATATAAAATGCCAGGGTCTACACTATATGTATCATATGCACATGACGCTACAGCATTTTCACATATTAACACTTGAAATAGAAAACAGGTTACGAAACCCCTTTATTTCCTAACAGAATGTTAAGAAACACAGAATTTTCAGATAAGTAAGTTTTTAATAATGGGATAAACTATTAGTGATTGTTTTTCTTATTTTATCCTTTCTCAGGCATTTCATTTAACAAAACATTAGGAAAAAAAGCACATTTAATAATTGGCAGAATCACTTCTCAAACATAGCTTAGGTTGAGTTTCTCTCCTGAAACATCATAAAATTCATCTATGTGTCATGCTTGGACATAAGAGAAGAACTTTCTCTGAGATTGGAATAGACCAAACAATCCACACCCATGAGAAGATTTCCAGTGCCATTTCTTTTCCCCATAAACATTCACAACCTACCATGATCCCTCAGACATTTTCTATTTTCACCTCAGCATTCCTAGGAAGGAGGAAAGGATGACAGTTGTCCACAAAAGATGTATTTAAAACATATCTCAGTCCTGGAATGGTGGCACATGTCTGTCATCTCAGCACTCAAGAGACTGAGGCAGGAGGATCACCATGAGTTTGAGAACAGCCTGGGCTACATAGGGAGTTCCTACTTCAAAATCAAAACAAATAATAAAACATATCTTGGCAAAATTTTTCTCTAGATCCAAAGAACTAGTCATTTATACTCCTGTGTTATTTTCTAAAAGTTTCATAGTTTTGGGTCTTATGTTTAGATATTTGATTGACTTTGGGTTTATTTTTTATGTGGTGGTATTGCTGTGGCTGATGGGGTCCGAGGCAATGTGATTGACAGCTTGCTGAGTCATGTCAGCTTTGAACCATTATGTAGCCCAGGCTGGCCTCAAACTCTCAGTGATCCTACTGCCTCAGCCTCCCAAGTGCTGGAATTAACAGGCCTGTGCCATACTTGGCTGGAGGTTTAAATTTTAATGGAAAAATCAAGGAGGAGCTCACTGAAAAGACCATAACTCCTCAGTTGTCATTACAATACAATGTTCTGAATAGAATCTATTGTATCTAATGTGAAAGTCCTTTCCCATAATTCATTCTGTTATAATTAGAGGTATAAGACACAGCCCATATGCATGAAATTTCAAAGAGCTCCAAGTGCACAAAGGTTACTACAGGTCATGCAGGAGGATCTGGAAAGCATGTGTCTTATCTCTAACCCTAGGTAGTAGGTCTTAGGACAAAGTGGGGTGGTGGGTTAGCTCTGGAGTGTTGCCCAGGTTCAGGTGAGTAGAGGGGCGTGGTCCATCAGCTCCAGTTCTACCATCTCTACTGGTGTGAGGTGAGTTCCAACATCATTCTTTGGCAGGTAGATATCCAGTTTTCCAGAACTGATCTTTCTCAGCCCCCTTATTGAAATCAGTGACCATACATGTGACAATTTATTTCTGGATTCTATTCTATTGATCTGCATATCTGTTCTTATGTTAGGACTATACTAACTTCATTACTCTAGGTCTCTATGTGGTCACTTTTGAAATGAGAAGTGTAAATCCAGTTTTGACCTTCTTTTTCAAGAATGCTTTGGCTGTTCTGGGTGATTTTTATTTCCATGTGGATTTGAAGATCAACTGGCCATTTTCTGAAAAAAGTAAATTGTAATTTTGGTAGGCATTGCAGTGAACCAACTGGAGAAGCACTGCTGTCTTAACAATTTCAAACCTTTTTTATTTTTTTTTTTTGAGACAAAGTCTCAGACTGGCCTCAAACTTGCAGTGATCCTCCTGCCTCAGCCTCCCAAGTTCTGAAATCACAGGTGTCCACCTTCACTACCAGCAACAATATCAAATCTTTCCATCCAAGCATGGGAAGTCTTTCCATTGATTCAAATCTTTCCTAAATTGTGCACAGCCCAACCATTTGCATCCTTTGCACTTTGCAAAACCCCCTATAAATGTCTCATTTCTAAACTTTATTAAGTTTTTGGTCCACTTCTCATTTATCTCAACTGTTACTGCTGTCTCAGGAGAGTGTGATGTGAAACAGTTGCCACCGATTGTTTCTGACAAATGCCTCTGGAGGGGAAGCTGTTTCCAGTCAAGTCAAATAAATACTTTTAGAACAGAGTTCTCCCAAAAACTTCCAGGGACAGCTGCTGATAGTTTTTGGAGGAGGATTTTTTTGCGGGGGAGGTTCCGAAGTTCCACTTTCCCTGCACTGTAGCTGTGGGGCTGAGGGTTTTGACCTTAGTGTGAAATAGTTTGCCCTCCGGAATGCAGCTGAGCTGAGGAGAAGCGGAAGGGATGGGGCACGAAGCTCACGGTACTTCCTGAATTCAGCCACTTTATTGGTAAACAGAAGCTCCTCTTTGGTGGACATCCAGAGTTCTGTCAAGGGCATGCTTGGTAGTTTTGCCAGTGTCTCATCGCTTTTCTGCAGGAGCAGCTTTTTAGAGGTTCTCACTTTCCCATTCCCACTAATTCCTAGTCCCACCTCTCCACCTCTATACCGCCCTTCATGTTAGAGCAGATCTCTCCATTCCCCTCTGAGCTTCTGACTCCCCATTTGAAAAAAAAAGAAAAAGAAAAAGAAAAAGAGAAGATAATAATCATCCCTCAGAGAACTGTAAAGATCAAATTGCACTGGGAAAACCACAGCAGCAAGCGCGAGCACAGTGCTGGGTCCTGTCAGCGAGGCTGCGAGCTCCCCTCCACTCTACTGCGGTTGCTCCCAGGCCTTTCACTTTCCCCAGTACACAGACCCGCCCCATCACTGTGGGTGCACAGGCAGCTCATTTCCTCAATAGGCACTGAGTCCTAACAACCCTCTCTCTCCCTAGACTGAGACTAGAACGGAGCGGGCAGCAGCCTGTGTCTGCCTTCACTGTGGAAATGAAGGTGACATCAAGAACTTGAGGCAAAGAGCAAGGAAGTGATTTGTCTAAGATTACACAGCTGATCATTTAGAGATGCAGAGCTAATTCCTGATTTACTATTTCCATCCTGTCACTCAGCGTCTCACAAGGCCAGGGAGGAGGAATAATAGTACCTTTGGTGTAACTGTTTTTCTTGCATTTTATTTTTAGAGACAGTGAAGAAAGATGGGTAATCAAACCCAAAGTCATAAGATAAAAATATTTAATTTAGAGTTAAAGCATTACTATCTCCTATTTAATAAACATAAGCAAAGAACTTACTTGATTTCAGGAAAAAACCTTGTTTAATTGGTTTCTCAGAGGCTGCAGGCAAGATCAAACTGTCTTTACAAAGCCAAGTAGGAAATTTCACTAGAAATCTGTGCCGTAAGCTAAATTTCCAAGGATCCTACCACAGGCGTCCTTTCAACCTGTAAAGTACAAATCGTTGCCCAAACAGCCCAAGTGATTAATAGTCACCTTTGGAGCAAGTGTGACACTAGTTTGGCCTTAATTCATTGGTTTCCATGTTCACCCTGAGTGCTATTTGTGCCATAACTTTCTTGTTAATCATATTCCTGTTTGTTGAGTATTTCTTGGAGTAAGTTCACTTATTTATTTATGGTTCTGGGGATTGAACGAGGGCCCCATACACACCAAGCATGCACTGTACCACTGAGCTACACTCCCAGACCCTGGGACAGTCATGGCAAACCTATGATACACGTGCCACAATGGGCTGCTGGTATCATTGAAAGATCAAAAAGGTTCACCATCACTGCCCTGGGGTAAGTCTTTGAGGAATAGGGTGAAGGTAATGGGTTTTCCAGGCCCTTGAGTCATGAGAATGTGTGTCTGTTGTCTTCCAGAGTAAACAACTTAGCTGCCCGGACACTTGGATAACCAATGTGTCCCCTTCTCAGGAGCAGACCTAGTTCCACTTGTTCCAGAGTTGAGAAAGGATCTGAACAGGTTACAAAAGGCACTGTAGGGAAGACCTCAGGCCCCATTTCAGGTATTTTGGGTGCTTCTGAACATAAATCTGGTCTCCATTAAAAATCTGCTGAGAAAGAGTGACACTGCACTGAAGGGTGTGGACAGATTCTGGGAGGAGATTGACTTCCATGGCAATACTAGTAAAGCCTCTTGAATAAACTGCCCTCTCTTTGTTGCAACTTCAGGTTCAAAGGTTGCCAGAGTACAAAGATCTGAAGCCAGCAATGGAAAGGTCAGCAGGCTGGCACTCCAGCCAGACTCAAGGGAAGTTAGAACACAAGATTCATTAACTTGTCAGGGGACACTCCGAGGCCCCGGCATCCCAGGGTCATTTATAGTCCTTGTCTTTTCCTATGGCATAGCCAATGCTTGGGGCTCGGCACACCCCACTGCAATGGTGATAACAATACTGGCTAATATGTTCTAAGTGCTACACATGTCAGCCCTAACAAATACCTTGGAAGGATGTAACTTTTCTATCATTCTCAGTTTACACGTGAAGAAGCAATGGTAAAGAAAGGCCAAATTGCTGCAATGGGGTTCCATTCCTGGCAAACGGGAAAGCCTAAAATAAAATGGATTGAAGTTGATGTCAGAGAACACACTTCCTCCCATTACAGTATACTGACCTAACAGTTATAACATTGTATCAATATAACTTTAAAATGTTGCTATTGCCCAGTGGGTGTGGGGGAGGGCACACACCTGGGATCCCAGCTTTCGGGAGACTGAGGCAGGAGGTTCATTGCAAGTTTGAGGCCAGCCTGAGTGAAACCAGCCTGAACCACATTGTGAGTCCCTGTCTCAGAAAACAAACAAAAAAATGTTGCTGTTGTATTGCCTACAAAAAAGATATTTGGGGGCTACGTGGTGGTAGCTTAGTAGTACGGTGCTTGGCTTGCATGTGCGCAGGTTTGAACCCTCAGCACTGAAGGAGGGACGGAGGGAAGAATTCTGATGATTTTGACTATAACGAATTTTGTAGGAAAGTGTATAGCAGTCGCATTGATGAACCTAGACTATCGCTGTGAGACACCTGAAGCACATTTACCCGCTTGGCCTGGGCTCTACTGCTTCCTCTGTCTGCTGTTCCACCACCTCTGCCCTCTCAGAACCACTTCTTTATGTGTAAGCACAATTTTGAAAACTATATGCAGTGTGAGGGAGGGTTGATGAGATAATCGCTCAGATTTCTTGCAGCTCTAAAATTCTGTGATCTCGTGAGATGAGTTGTTAAAGAAAGGTGTTATGCCTATGAAAACCATCTAAATAAGTTGAAGTGATAAAAAATACCTGGGATGTGCTGAGGGCAAACAGGTACACTCATGTATTACATGGTTTACTTGTGAAAATATTTTTTGAGATAAGCAGTGTGTGTGTGTATGTGTGTGTACACATAGGTGTGTAATCTAGCATTTCTACTTTTGGGGATTTACCAGTTAGGGATGTTTTTGGCCACAATTACCAGAAACCCTGACTTCTAGAGTTCAAATGCATAGAAGTTTGTGTTTCTGACCTACCAAGAGGTTGAGAGGTAGGCAGTTTCTGGCCTGGGCTCGACAGTCAGACCGTGTTCAGGACAGAGCCTGAGATCCTCTTAGTCACAAGAAGGCTGCCTATGGCAGTCATAGAAATTCACTGCCAGATTTCTCACTGTGGAGAGAGCCACGATGGACTGTCCCAGCTATTGAGAGGCTCTGACAGCAGTGAGGAGACACAGCAAGGCTGCAGTGCAGCCCTGGCCCTGCAAGATGCTGTAAAGGACAGTCGGGAAACAACTGGCAACAACTGGGAAAATGTGAATCAGGTCTGTCGATCAGAATATAGCAGCAAATCAATGTTAATTTCTTGATTTTGATAACTGTGCTGTGGTTAAGTAAGAGAATGTCTTGTTTTTATTTATTTTATTTATTTTATTTTAAACAAAAAGAAAATAACTCGGGAGGCTGAGGTAGGAGGAGTGAGTTCGAGGCCAGCTTGGGCTACAACGCGAGTACAAGGCCGGCCTGAGCTACACAGTGCGACACTGCCTCAAAAAACCAGGGCTGGGAGTTTGGCTCAGTGACTTAAGCGCCTGTCTGACAGGTGTGAGGTTGTGAGTTCAATCCCCGGTGCCGCAAAAAAAAAAAAAAAAAAAAAAAAAAAAAAAAAAAAAAAAAAAAAAAAAAAAAAAAAAAAAAGGAAAATAAGAAATCAAAACATAACAATTTCACACCAACCAACAACACAGTAACAATCATCAGCATAATGGATATACTCAAAAATTAATTATGATAAAAAATATAGACATGAAACATTATCTAACAAATTATTAACACAATTGTTTTCAAATGAACATTTTGCATTAAAAATAAAATCCGAAGGTGACCCTGAGAAAATTACATTTCACTCAAAATTCTTTTTCTCTGACTGTCACAACTAATTTTTTATATACATAGATTTTGTTTCAGATGTCATGATACTCTACCTAGAAGATCCCAAAAAGTCTAGTGGACCTGTCTTTTTGTGACAGAGGGGTATTGAGTTCTCCCAATACAATTGTATTAAGGCTTATTTGATTTTTCATGTCCATTAATAATTGTTTTATATAACTGGGTGCACTAGTATTTGTTGCATATATATTTATGATTGTTAACTCTTCCTCTTGGAGTGTTCCCTTTACCAATACATAGTGATCTTCTATGTCTCTCTTCATCAGTCTTGGCTTAAGATTAACTTTATCTGAAAATAGAATAACTACCCCTACTTTTTTCTGGACTCCTGTTGCATGGAGTATTGTTTTCCTTCCTTTAACTTTCAGACTATGGGTATCTTTTTGAATTAAATCTGTTTCTTGTATACAGCATACTGTTGCATCTTGCTTCCTGATCCATTCTGCCAGACTATGGCTTTTAACTGGTGAATTAATACCATTAACATTGATGGTTAAAACTCATATATATTAACTTATCCTTACCATGTTGTTTTCTATTTTCCTGGTGGATTCCTTCTTTTGGGGTTCATGGAGCTGTAATACTTATCATCCCTTTCTAAAATGTCCTTCAAAACATTTTGGAGTGCTGGTTTAGTGGTTGTGAGAATGTTATATTTTTAGAATATCTTCAGATGTTTAGTGGCAACAGGAAATTGTATCTACAGCTTATTCATGAATGGTTCAGGGAAAAAGCATTCCGGGAGAGGAATGGAAATGCTAACATTTGGAAACTATGGCATACAGAGTTTTTTGTTTTTGTACTTTTTTTGTAAGTCTGCAATTGCTTCGAAATACAAAGCTAAACACATCTAAAAATACTGAGATTCACAATTGTACAAAATTGTCAGGTTCTATGGCATAAAAAAAGGGTAAAATGGTACTGCTGACTGTTTGTATGAGGCAAGGTCTCACTTTGTAGTGCAGGCTGGCATTGAACCCACTATGTAGCCCAGGCTGGCCTCAAACTCAAGAAGATTCTCCTGCCTCAGCCTCCCGAACGCTGGGGTTATTGGCATGCACCACTGCGTCAGGTGAAAATGGTATATTTTATTTATCACTTAGACGTCTGTAACTTATCTATTGTCAATGGAAAGTTGCTACTCTTCAAAATAAATGAAAGCGAAATAGCAGTTTTTAAGGTCTTTTGCTTTTGCTAGGGGGAACAGCAGTTCTTTAAGGTCCTGCTCAGCCTCTGACCTCTGTCCACTCTCCAGGCTCCGGGGTTCTAACCTCGGTTCTGTCCATGGGGCTCTTGGTGCTTTGTGTTTACCCCGAAGTTAGGACCTCGAAACTCCTCTGTGCTGAATTTCGACTGAAACGGTCTCTTTGCCGGCGCTGTCTTGTTTCCTTAAACAATATTCCCGTCTAGACCCCGGGCACTTTTCCTGCCCTGTCACCTGGGTCTCCCTCAGCTGGTCAGAGGTAACAAGCAGGTGTGTTTATCCCTCCAGATGTTTAAGGGCCCACAGCGGTAGGCACCAGCAGGCACTGTTTCAAGCCCAGGGAACAAAACAGACAGAAGCTACGCCCTCACGGGAACCCGCATTCTAGGAGTCAGAGGAAGCAAAACACTCGTGGAGTTTGATAGACAATGATAAGGTTGCTATCCAAGGGAAAAAGGAAACTTCCCTAATGGAGCCCCTGGGTCTGGACCAACAAGGGGTAGCGAAGTGAAAACGCCCAGGGGCAGAGGTTCAGGGTGACTTCTGAGAAATCACCAGAGAACACTTTCCTCCTGGCAGAAACGAGCACCTGTCACCCCCATCGAGCAGGCACCGCTCAGTGCGTTCTTCCCAGCGAGGAGAATAAGCACAGTGTCCGTGGATCTTCCCGGAATACGCGGCGGGTGCTTCTGCTGGCGGAGCGGGCGCCTCGCGGAGCTGGGTTCCTCGCCCTGGAGCTGACGCAGCGTTAGGCGGGGACTCCGGGACCGGGCGCCCCCAGGGTGTGAGCTGTCGCCTGCACTGAGGCGACAAAGGTCCAGCGGCGCCCGTGGCTGCCGGCTCCGCCCACACAGGGCCAGCTGCGGCCCAGGCCCGGGCCCAGGCGCTCGCCCTTCTGGTTAGCAGCACCGACTCTGGCAGGGCCCTCCCTTCACTGATGAGTTTTTCGTTTCTAATAACTCCTTCCTTTCATGATAGAGAATCTCAGAATCAAAACCCACTCCTGGAACCGTCTCGGCGTGGCTGCTCTCTCTATCGGACACCAACCCATTTGTCAGCGGGAGTGAATCGCATCCCCAGGGACACGCATTCCAAACGGGTTTTGCTTCCACCTCGCGTTCCATGTAAATCCCTTGAGATCGTCCTGATGAAGCAACGCTCCGCTCCCCGGCTGCAGCCTTTGCCTGCCGCTGCGGCACCGCTCGGCCAGCTCTCCTGCAGGGCAGAAATCTACAAATGAGTGACGATCCCAGGAGCTTTTGCAGTGTGAGTCGTGTTTATTTACACTCACCGAGTTCATATTTAAAATAGAGGTTTGTGGGCCGGAGATATAGCTCAGCTGTACCAATAAATTAAAACATTAACTAATTAAAATAAAATCGAGATGCGGGGGATGGGGGGTGGGGCACCGGTGATTAAGCATGAGGGCTCCTGAATAAGCTTCATGCTCCACCACTGAATCCCAGCCCCCAGCCCCAAAGTGAGAAATCTTTAGCATTTTTATTTAAAAAATTATAATAAACACACATATAAACATGAATATTTTTCACAACAGTGCTAGGAGTGTCACTGTCATACCTTTTTGAACTCACTGTGTAGTCCAGGCTGGCCTCCAACTCACAGCTCCTCTTGCCTCAGCCTCCTGAGTGCTGGGATTGCAGGCGTGCACCACCACACCCAGTCCTGTCTCACGTTTTTACAAATGTCCTTAACATCTGGCCTAGTTAAAGGCAGTTGGGTGCCCTTATTGCTTCTGTCCTCACTTGAATGTGACATCTTGGTCACGTGGCTGCTAGATCCCCAGCATCTGTGGGAGGAAGAGAGGGAAAAGGCCACAGGGCCCACCTCAAAGGTCTGGGGGAGCCCCCAGGGTCCTCTAAACATACTCGGAGACCAGCATTTTAGATATTGCAGGTCACTAAGAATATAGCCTGGTCCTTTTCCTCCCTGCATGTAAATGCTCTTTACTTGAGTCTTCTAATATCCTCCTGGTCTCTAGTTTCATAAACTTCTCCTCACCGAATTCTTTCTCCACTACTTAGCATCCTAAAATGACAGGATGACTTTTAGTAAGCAGCTTCTATAAGTCAGGTCCTAGTTATGGTTACCCAATCTTCTGGACTGGATTGAGTAAAGAAGACTTGTCCTGAGCCATAAAATAAAATACATAATATAAAAGAGAGCAATATAAATGTGGGGGGTGGGTACAGGAGAGGAATTAGCCCTGCACTGTGCTGTCCCCTACTCAGCCAATGTCACCTGCACAGTCCGTGCTCCAGGCAATTGAGTCATGACAAATACAACTGAAAACTACGTAAAAATGCTAAGACTTTACCACCTGTGCAGCCTTACTGCTAGCTGCCCAGGGCCACATGTGGTCCCCAGATCCTGTGATGGACATACTTGTGACCTAGACTAAGCATTCTGCTTGCTGTCACATTTTATCTCTGGGCCAGCTCCTGGGTACAGGCAGTATTACCAGCCCTACCACACTGATCAGGAAAGTGAGACATGGAAAAGGCAGTGATACACCCAAACCACAGAGCAAGTACATGAAGAAAAGAGGAGTCTAGCCAGGCATGGTGATACACATTCCTAGCACTCAGGAGGCTGAGACAAGAAGATCACCAAGAGTTTGAGGCCAGTTTGGGCTACAGAGTGAGACCTTGTCTTAAAAAAAACCAAAATAGAATGCAGAAGTCTAATCTGGGACCACCCAACTCTATACTTCATGATTTAATTGTACTTGATTTTCTAAATAGTAAGGATCCTATTTCAAACTATAATTTTGAAAGAAAATCTCTCATTTTATGCATTCCATGGGCATTTAAGTTTTTCAGTTTTTGTAAATTCAGTGCAAACAGTTACATGTCTTTTGGGAACCTTGCTGTTTGAAGTTTTATGTTTTCTTTTGAACATTGGGCTGCTCTGCAGTGGCTTCAGAAAGCTTTGAATCTCCAGCTAGACGTTGGTTTTGGGGAATGCTGGTCTGAAATAAATATCCTTTGACTTCTTATTTTTTGTTTTATTTTATCACCATTGCTGTTCTGCACATTTGTAGTGGGTCGAAAGTGTCATCCAAGTAGTCATGTCATGATCTCATGTCTTGATGTGACCTTATTTGGAAATTGGATCTTTGCAGATGTAACCAACCAAAATGAAATCACGCTGGATTAGAGCAGGCCCTGAACCCACTGATAGCATTTTTATAAGAGACAGAAAAAGCCTCAAGGATGAAGACAGAGAAAGAAATGAGAAAGATGGGCTGCATGCCCAGGAGTCCCTGGGGCCACTAAAAACTGAAAGGGTCGACGGGATTCTCCCTGGAACCTTCCCAGGTGTACAGCCCTGCCTGAACCCCCGCTTCCTGTTTCTGTGCTCTATTCCTACTTGACAGCAACACTGAGAAGGGGTGGTTCTCATAGTGGGGTTTGGGGACACCTGGGAATTGCCCCCAGAAGTGTGAGAGAAATGAATTTCTGTATCAGTGCCTGCCCAGGCCCCACACTGAGTCAGGAGGACCCTAGAACCATATGCCCTGCCCCCAACTGATGCCACTCCTGCTCCTGGGGTCTCCACAGCACATGGCAAAAGAGGTGCCAACCAGCAGATCAACCTGATTCAAGAGACCAACATCTAGGAGGAGTTTTGTTTCAGGACTTAAATGGTACCCTATCACAGAGACTGGATTAGAGATGGCCTTGGTAGACAGGCATGGAGAGGGTGAAAGCTAAATAGGGATCTCCTGAGATCCCCTAAAATGTTGTTATAGCTTGTGTCTAGATGTCCCCCCAAAGCCCCATGTGCTCATAGGTAGGGTTTTTCAGAGGTGGCTGGGTCTAGAGTGAGTGATGCTGGGATGAAGTGTGTGATTCTGGGATCAAGGGCATGTGATACTAAATTAGTTTGGCATGGATTGGTTTGGCATAGTTCTAGGAGTGGGTAATCGGAAGGCCCTCCCTGGGTGTGGGTGCTACGAGCCCTAAGGGTAAGTAACCTGGATAGAATGCAAGGGGCAGAAAGAGGGCTGCTGTGGTTGCCTTGCTTGCTGGTTTGCTATTTCTGCCCTCCATAAACTGTTTCTCCTCTGTGGTGCTCCTCTGCCAGGCCACCCTGCCTTAGAGCCAGCCGACTATGAACTGAAACCTCTACAAACTGTGAACTGCAATAAACCTCTCTTCCTCCCTTAACTTTGGGTGTTGGTGTTTTTGTCTCAGCAGCAAATGACCAAGACAGAGGCCCAGGTTCAGACCAGGAAGATCCTGAGGCTTATATTCTGCTGTGGGAGGCCAGGTGTGACTGGTGTAATTGTCAGGGGAGTCGTCCTGGAGAAGAAGGCATTGAGTCTAGTGGTAGGTTTCAGCTCTAGCACTGCTGCCTATATCCATTGGGAATGAGTGGCCTGAGTTGCTATAGGTAAATACAAGGGCGACCTAATTGTCTTCAATAAAATCAGAGTCCTCTGTTTTGGTTAAGGGCTGTTCATGAATGGCTCCTAGGGCTCATCAATATCCAGTTGACATTTGGTGCCATGGTTGTTACTGAATTTACTACTATAGCTAATGTAACATAGTGGTGTCTGGCAATTGGTTTTCTCTCTCTGCCAATATTTAGATTGCCAGGAGGTCATAAATAACACTGTGTCTCACTCCCAAAGAACAGGGTACTGGGCCAAAGACTTTGAAAACCCCCGGACAAAATAAATGAACAAAAACACCTGAAACATGAAAACACAAGGCAACAAAATGCCTCCAAAAGCTTACAACTCCTGCAAAACCAGTTCAGGAGCATTGAAGGGGAGAAATCATAAGCCATACAGCAGATAGGTCTGAAGGAGTATCAGTGGAGGTAAAGCTGCTAAACAAGTTGTTTGTGAGATATAAAAAAGATATAAGTAATCAGATAATGACTCTAATGAAATGATAAGCAAGTCTGGAGACGAAATTAAAAAAAAAAAAAAAAAACTAGTACAGCTAAAGAAAGCAATACAAAACAGGGATGCCCAGCATAGAAAAGAACAGGAGTCCATAAAAAAGTTCCAAAGAGAAATTCAGGGCATTAAGAATACGATGCAAGTATGGGTAGCAGAAGTGACCAATGTGAAAACTAAATTTCAGATCTAGAGGCAAGGGCTGTGGTGAATGATCGGTTAATAGCAGATTCCTTGAAAATAACCAGGGAACATGAAAAATGAATTAAAGCATTCCTAGATGACTCAAAGAGGACTAATATAAGAGTAATTAGAGTTAGCAAAAAATTCCAAAGATAGAACAGAGTATAAAAAGTAATGTTTTACACAAGTAATAGCAGAAAACTTTCCAGATATAGAAAAAGAATTTAACGTACAGATAAGCAAGGTATATAAGACCTTGAATAGCCATGACCAGAAAAGAATCACTCCATGCCAAATAATAATTAAAATACCAGAAACACACCATGTGAACAGAATCTCAAAGGCTGCTAGAGAAAAGTGGTGGAGCATCTCTAAATGAAAACCCATTAGAATTATAACAGATTTCTCAATGAAGACCTTAAAGGTGAGGAGAGCATAAGATGAAATATTTTAAGCTCTAAATGAAAACAATTTCCAACCTGGATAGTTATATCCTGGAAAATTATTTTTCAAAATTAGTGGTATTTCCTTGATAAAGAAAACCTAAAGAAGTTCATGCCCACCAAACCAACGTTCAAAAAAATTCTCAAGAGTATCCTACAAGGAGACAGTGAAGGTAACATTCCCAAAGGTCCAATAAAATGAATACATTAGGCAGGGCTAGCAGTTAAGTAGAAGGGGAAGAAAGCAAAGTAGCAATAGGAAATTAATAAAATGACAGGCATAAGTCAATATCTATCAGTCATAACTATGAATGTAAATGGGCTCAACCCACCAATCAAAAAACACAGATTAGCAGAATTGATCAAGAAACAAAAATCAATAGTACACTATGTACAAGAAACACATTTAACACAAAAAGCCATAGACTAAAAATTAAAGAATGGAAAACAATATTCCATGCCATGGGGACCTAAAACAAGCAGAGGTGGCTATCCTAGTTTCAGACAAAGCAAATTTCAAGTCAAAGCTGATCAGAAGAGGCAAAGAAGGACATTACATATTGGTTAATGGAACTATTCAACAGGAGAAAGAGATAATAATTATATAAGTGAATAATCCATGCCCCAAAGCTCTGCCATTATAGGGGGAGCATCAGTGCCCCACACATCTTTGCCACTCCAGGACCCTCAGATCAGAGGAACTGGGTGCCTAGCCCAGTTCCCTACACCAAAGGATGGGCAGCCAGTGTAGGAAGCTCCCAGGAGGCAACAACAGGCTGATTCAGAGAAATACAGGAAAATGTCAAGATGAAGGGGCAAAAATACAATCTTAGACCTCCAGCCCACCCAGATCAAGTTCAGGAGACACAGACATAGGAGAAATTACAAGTCACACACCTGACATTTCTGAAAAGATAACAACTGAAGTAAAGAAGCAACATAGTGCTTATAATGTTAGGTTAATTTTCTTTGCCTGTGTCTGATAATCTGGACAGCTATTTTGAAGATAACAAGATACATTATGGTAGCCATTTTTTATTTCCTATTTTCTTGTTTTGAAGTCCTATATAATTTTCACTGGGTTTTTTTTGGTTTTATTCTCTTTATAATAAAAAAATAGTAATTATATATGTACCAAATTACAGTGTACCCAACTTCATAAAACAAACTCTAATGGATATAAAAAAATCAGATTAACATCAGTGTGATTATAATGGGGCATCTCAATACCCCACTATCACAAATACGTCAACTAAACAAAAGTCAATGAAGGAATATCAGAATTGAACCAAACCTTTGAACAAATGGACTTAATAGATAAATACAGTAATAACTTGGTTTATGAATGCTTCTGTTCACTAACAATTCAGTTTTTGAACAGAAACATAGTGCAGAATTTTGCTTCTGTTTGCAAACTCATATCAGGTGATGAACACTACCACAACCATTCTCCCCACATAAACACAAACGTGGTTATCTTCCCCACTCTTGCACATGGTTGTGGCTTCCTGTAGTAGAGATCATGGTCACAGACAGATCTCTGCACACTTGCTGTGAAGCTTTTTTGTGTGATTTTTAGCACACACAGTACTTTGGTTCACAACGAATGCTTCCAGCTCTGCATTGGGTGACCATTTTCCTCACACAAATGAAGCTATCTTCCCCCAAATTTAAAACAAATTAAATTTATAAACTGAGGTACCACTGTTTTATTCAGTCCAGCATGGCTGCAAAGAAAGCACAGAGCAAGCATGGTAGAAAAAAGAAAAAGCAAAATGGTAATGAAGGTGACAAGAATAAGAAGAGCAAGAATGAGGATAACAAAAAAGTGCAGAGCAAGAATGGTAAGAAAAAGGTTTTGAAGAAAATAACCGTTGAACTGAAGAAGAAAACTGTAGAAAGGCATGAGTGTGGTACTTGTGCAATCAATCTGGCCTCAGACAACAAGAGAGTGTTATCGACAATCTTGACTATTTTGAAGAATAAAGATGCCATCAAAGGAGCTGATGTGGCAAAAGGAGTAACAATGTTAACCAAGCCAAGGACACAAGTGCTGGGAGAGGTGGAAAAACTTTTGTTGGTGTAGCTGAATGAGAAACAGCTGGCAGGCAATTGCATTAGTGAAGCTATGATCTGTGAAAAAGCCAGGAAATTGTGCAGTGATTTACTACAAGAAAACCCCTCTACAAGGGCAAGAAGTGATGAATTTAAAGCCAGTAGAGGGTGGTTTGATAAATTTCACAAGGCAAGTAGCATCCACAGTGTGATAAGATACAGGCTTCTAGTTCTGACAAGGCCATTGCAGAAGCCTACAAAAAAGAATTCAAAGAATTCATGAAAGCAGAGGGATATATCACTCAACAAGTGTTCAACTGTGATGCAACAGGGCTCTTCTGAATAAAACCTATGTCTGCAGGAGGAAAAGACACTGCTGGGGCCCAAGCTCATGAAGGACAGATTGACCCTTTTGCTGTGTGCAAATGCAAGCACTGATCTGAAGATTAAGCCACTACTGGTGCACCATTCCCAGTCCCCCTGTGCATTCAAGGAACAGAATGTGAACAAGGCCTGACTGCCTGTCATGTGCAGGGCCATTACAAAAGCTCAGGTCACAAGGCAGCAGTTCATGGAATGAGTGCACCAGGTGTTCACTCCCCCCAATTAAGAAATATATTTCTGACAACCAACTGCCTGAAAATTGCCTTCTCTGATGGACATTGCCCCAGCACAGCCTCCAGCCTCAGTGGATGATATGGGTATTGAGTGTGACTTCATAAAGGTCAAGTTCATCCCCTTTATATGACACCTCTTCTGCAGCCCATGGACCAGCAAGTGATCTAGAACTCTGAGAAGCTGGTACACAGAGGTGCTCTTCACTGAGTTTTATACTGTCACTGAAGCAATGCCCTTTAAAGAGAGCCCTTCCCAGATCTCATCGAAGTCTGGGAAGTTTGTATTTGTAATCCCATGGGAAAGTTATTGGAATTCCAATAAATTAATTCCAATCTACCACTTTCAGTACAACCCACAGCAAGAATAAAGACACTAAGACATATTTATAGTTATGGGTAACCAAGAGGTCCTAAAAAATTCAACCAGGATGAAGGTTCTTTGGAACAAAGGTCTCTACTCTGGGCCTAACCTGAATTTTATTAATTCATGACAAAGGGAATGGCTTGAGGATGAGTGATTGTGAGTATGGCAGGAAATACGTGAATGCTGTAAGCTGGGCCAGGTAGGAGGCCTGAAAGCACCTCTGCAATAGCAGAGAGAAGGATATATAGAAAGACCAATCTGTATAACACAATTGAGGTAGCGTTTAATTTTGGGGGCCAGTGCTTCAGCTCTGATGTGCACACTTTTCTGCCCTGGAAAGTTATAGCCTCTTACCTTGAGGATCAATCCCAGGTGACAGCCCTGGAGCCATGGCTCTTCATCTCACCCAGCTCAACCCTGTTTTTGGGAGTCATGGGGTAGGGAAACAGCAACTGTCACCAGCTTCAAAGACTATGCATCAGCACCTCAGCTATCCCTATTTACCTCACTTAGAGCCAATTGAAGGGAGAAGGAAATGGCTTAGCCAGCTCTGTGCAAATCAGTACATGGAGATAGGGCCTGGTTTAGCCAAAATGGAGATAATTGCTCTTTGTAAAGGGAGAATCATCCAGGTGGTCCTCCACAGTCCCTGACTCTGAAATAGTTCTTGAAGAAACAGTTTAATGTCCTCCACTGCATCAATCTTATTGACAAAGCCTGGGGAGATGTCATGTATTGGACCTCACACACAGCCTGGAGAAAACTGTGGCCAGAATGTGTCACTGCACATGACTTTGAAGGGTCTGATGCACAGGCAGTGGAGGAGATGGTGTCTATGGGTAAGAGTATGGGTCTGGATGTTTATGGTGCAGACATAGAGGAGGTTGTTGAGGACCATAAGGAGAAGCTGACGATGGAAGAACTTGATAAACTTCAGAGTAAGCAGCAGAAGGTGCTTGTTGAGGAACAGCAGAAGAGGAAGACCACTAAGGAAGAGGAAGACAGGGAGGAGGTTAGCCATGATGTGGTAAAATCCATTATGGAAAAATGCAATGGGTGCCAGGATTTCTTTGAGAAGCACGGCCCCATCATAGCTGTAATGAACAGAGTGTTAAATCTGATGAATGATAACATGGTCTCTCACTTCCAGGGTTGTGCAGCACAGGAAAAAACAAGTGACATTAAGCAGATTTTTTTTTGACCCTGCAGCTAAGAGACAAAGAAGAGAGGAAACTTTTGAAGGAGATCTTCCCATTATCCTTGTGGAGAGGGATGCTCCCTCCAAACAGTAACCTCTCCCCATCTACTTCCTGTCCTCCACACCTGAAGTGTGAGGCTAGTGTTCCCTCTCCTTACACTCTGTACTGAACTTTGTTTCACACTTCTGTGGTTAAAAAATTAGATGTGGTTTAGAACAGATTAACCTTATTTACTTTGAACCTTATGGGAAAATTTGATTCAGTTCCCAACCAAAATCATTTCTTGACCATGTTCACAGGGGTCAGAACAGATGAACTGTTTTTACTTTGAAACTTATGGGGAAATTTGATTTGGTTTGTGACCAGAATCATGGAGTGAATTAAGTTTGTGAACCAAGCTACCACTGTACAGAGCATTCCACCCAACAAGAACAGAATACACATGTATTTTGGTCACAAGTGGTACTTTCTCCAAAGTAGACTATATACTAGCTAATAAAGCATACCTATGTAGATGCAAAGAAATCAAACTTTTGCCATGAATACTATCAGATCATAGTGCAATGAAACTAGAAAGCAAGAGCAAAAGAAACCACAGAAGTGATGTAAATATATAGAAATTAAACAATATATTCTTTTTAAATTTTTTTTATTTTTAAAAAAACAAAACAGAAAAAAAGGATAGAAATGATACACAATTTCAAAAAAGAGTAGGGAATTAACATTAGTTAATATATTGCATATTGTTGTCTTAGAAGTTGTTCAGGTTATAAAATCTAGGCACAAAAGTGATCAATCAATGATAGCACAAACTGTTCTTTTTGATTAATTAACAGAGATTAGTAGTATAGTTATCTATCTAGCATATATATACATACATACAGTTATATGTGTATGCCTACATATGTATAATCTTTTCCTTTCTTCCATTTCTCCTTTCCACTACCCCACTTTTTCTTTAATTTTGAGTACTTTCTTTCCTTTCATTATTACAGTATCTATTGTATATTTAGGATCTTATTACTCTTTCAGATTTTAATTTTTTATTATTTTTATATGAGGGAGACAATATGATATTTATAAATGTGAGTTTGATTTATTTCACTTATGAGTATGGTCTCAAGTTGCCTCCATTTAGCTATAAAAGGCTCAAGATTATCCTTTTTGTAGCTGAGTAATAGTCCATTGTATAAAAATACCACATCTTTTTTATCCATTCTGTGGTTGATGGGCATTTTGGTTGTTTCCAAGTTTTAGCTATTACAAATTGTGCTACTATAAACATGGGTGCACATTTATCGCTGTGGCCTGACACTTTCAAATTTTCTGGGAAAATACCCAGAAGGGGAATAGCTGGACTGAATGGGACTTCCAATCCTAGTGTTTGGAGGAATCTCCACACTGATTTCCACAATGGACGCACCAGTGTACACTCCCACCAGCAATGAAGAAGGATTCCTTTTTCCCTACAACCCCACCAACATTTGGTATCAGTTGATTTCTTGATGGCAGCTCTTCTCTCTGGAGTGAGATGGAATCTCAGTGTTGTTTTAATTTTCATTTCTCCAGTGACCAGTGATGTTGAGCATGTCTTCATGTATTTATTTGCCATTTGTATTTCTTCCTCTAAGAAGTGTGTGTTCATCTCCAATGCTCATTTTTGGATTGGGTCTTTGAATTTGGGGGAGTTGATGTTTTTCAATTCTTTATATGTTCTAGATATAAGTCCTTTGTCTGAGGGACAGCTGGCTAAAATTTTTTCACATTCTGTGGGCTTTCCCTTCACCCTGTTGGTGATTTCTTTTGAAGTACAAAGACTTTTTAGCAAGAAGAGATCTCAGTTATTGATTCTTTGAAGTACTTTCCGTTCTGTTTACATTTTGTTCATGAACTCTTTGCCTACCCCTATGTCTTCAAGATTTCTACCTACCTTGTCTTCCAGTAGATTTAGTGTTTCTGTGTTAATATTTAGATCTCTGAACCATTTTGACTTTAGTTTAGTGCATGGTAATAAACATGGGTCTGGTTTCAGTCTTTGGCTTGTGGAAAGTCAATTTTTTCAGCGCCATTTATTAAAGAGACTATCTTTCTTCTGGCAAACATGATTAGCTCCTTTGTCAAAGATAAGGTGGCTGAGTGCCTTTATAGTTGTGTCTGCATCTTCTAATCTGTTCCATTGATCTCAGGTCTGGTTTTTTTTGCCAGTACCATGCTGATTTTATCACTGTAGCTTTGTAGTATAATTTCAAGTCAGGGGTTGTGATGCCTCCTGCCTTGCCTTTGTTGCCCAGGATTGCCTTTGCTATTCTAGGTCTCATCTGTTTCCAAATGAATTTTAGGAATGTCTTCTCTAGATCTGTATTTTATGTTAATGGGATTTTGATTGGAATTGCATTAAATTTGTATAACAGTTTTGGGAGTATGGCCATTTTCACAATGTTGGTTCTCCCTATCCAAGAGCAAGGGGTATCTTTCCATTTTCTGACATCCTCTTCAACCTCCTTATTTAGAATACTATAGTTTTCAACGTATAGGTCTTTTACATCCTTTGTTAAGTTGATTCCTAAGTATTTCATTGTTTTGGGTGCTGTTGTGAAAGGTGTCATTTCCATAATTTCTTGTTCAGTGAGTTTGTTGTTTGTGTACAGGAATACTATTGATTTTTGAGTGTTGACTTTGTATCCAGCTAAATTGCTGAATTTGCTTATTAACTCTAGTAGTCTTTCAGTAGACTTTTTGGGATCTTCTATGTAGAGTATCATGTCATCTGCAAATAGTGATAATTTAACCTCTTCCTTTCCTATCTTTATTCCTTTTATTTCTTTCTCTTGTCTAATTGCTCTAGCTAATGTTTCCAGAACTATGAATAGGAGTGGTGACTGTAGACATCCTTGTCTTGTTCCTGATTTTAGAGTGAAAGCTTTCAGTTTCTGTCTACTTCGTATAATGTTGGCTGTTGGTTTGTCATACATGGCTTTGATCAGATTGAGGTAGATATCATCTATTCCAAGTTTCAGTAGGCTTTTTTTTTTGGTCATGAACAAGTGTTGGACTTTATCAAAAGCTTTTTCTGCATCTATTGAGATGATCATGTGATTTTTGTCTTTGATTCTGTTGATGTGGTGTATTACATTTATTGATTTGTGTACATTAAACCATCCCTGCATTTTTGGGATAAAACCCACTTGGTTATGATGTATAATCTTCTTGATGATCTGCTGCATTCCTTTTCCAGTATTTTATTGAGAATTTTTGCATCGATGTTCATTAGGGAGATTGGCCTATAGTTCTCCTTTTTGGTTGGGTCTTTCTCTGGTTTTGGTATCAGAGTAATACTTGCCTCTAGGAATGAGTTAGGAAGAATTGCTTCCCTTTCAATTTTATTGAAAATTTCAGGAGTATTGGTGTTAAATCTTCTCTAAGTTTCTTATAGAATTCAGCAGTGAATCCATCAGAACCTGGACTTTTCTTTGTTGGTAAGTTTTTAATCACATTTCCAATTTCAGTAGCTGATATTGGGTTATTCAAAATTGTTATGCCTTCTTGATTCAACTTTGGTAACGCATATGTTTCTAGAAAACTGTCCATTTCCTCTATGTTTTCCACTCTATGTGAGGAAAGGTTTTCAAAGTAGGTATTCATGATCTTCTGAATTTCCATGGGATCTGTAGTAATTTCACCCTTTTCATTCCTTATTGTATGAATTAGAGTTTTTTCTTTCTTTTTCTTGATAAGGTTGGCTAGAGGTTTACCAATTTTGTTTATTCTCTCAAAGAACCTGTTCTTTGATTCATTAATTTTTTGTGTTGTTTTCTTAGTCTCAATTGCATTAATTTCTGCTCTTATCTTTATAATTTCCTCTCTTCTATGAGCTTTGGGCTTGACTTTTTCTTCTTTTTCTAGAAGCTTGAGGTGTAGCATTAGGTTGTTTATTGTGCTTGTTCTATTTTCCTGATGTGACAATTCATTGCTATATATTTCCCTTTTAGGACCACTTTCATTGTGTCCCACAGGTTTCAGTATGTTGTATCTGCATTTTCATTTGATTGTAGATATTGTTTAATTTCTTCTTTAATTTCATCTGTAACCCACTGGTTGTTCAAGAGGTTTTTATTGAATTTCCATGTGTTTATGTAGGTTTTATAGTTTCTTTTGTCATTAAGTTCCAATTTCAGGGCACTATGGTCAGATAATATGCATGGGATAATTTCAATCCCTTTGCATTTACCTAAGGATGTTCTATAGGCTAATATATGGTCTATTTTAGAGAATGTCCCATGCGTAGCTGAGACAAATGTGTATTCTGATGTGGTTGGGTGGAATACTCAGTAAACATCTACTACGTCCATTTGTTCACAGATTTGATTCAGTTCTATTATATCTTTGCCAACTTTTTGTCTAGTTGATCTATCCATTTGTGACAGTGGGGTATTAAGGTCCCCTGTTACAATTGTGTTATTGTACATTTGGTTTTTCATGTCTATTAGTATTTGTCTTATATAGTTGGGTGCTCCTATATTTGGTGCATATATATGTACAATTGTTAGCTCTTCCTCTTAAATTGTTCCACTAACAAGCATGTAGTGACCTTCTTTATCTTTTTTGATCACTTTTGGTTTGAAGTTCACATTGTCTGCAAATAGAATAGCTACCCCTGCTTTTTTCTGAGTTTCTGTTGTTTGGAATATTGTTCTCCACCCTTTGACTTTTAGTCTATGAGTTTCCCTTTGAGTCAGATGTGTTTCCTGTATACAGTGTATTGTCAGATCCTATTTCTTAATCCATTCTGTCAACCTATTTCTTTAATTGATGAATTGAGGTCATTTACATTGATAGATATAATTGATATGTACTGGCTCAACTTTGTCATGCTATTTTCCTGTTGTTGGTTTCCTGCTTTCCCCCTTGTTTAACTGCTTGTCCTATCTGGTCACTTCTTTCTGTTATTGTTCTGGAAATTTTAGTCATTTTATCTCTACGTAGTATGTCTTTCAGTACTCCTTCTAGGGTTGGTTTGGGGGACACGAATTTCTTCAGTTGTCCTTTGTCATAGAAGTATCTTATTTCTCCATTAATTTTCAAAGAAAGTTTCTCAGAGTACATCAATCTGGGTTGAAAGTTGTTTTCTTTCAGGGCTTGAAACACTTTGCTCCAAGCTCATCTTGACTTGAGGGTTTGTGCTAAGAAGTCTGCCGTGATTCTAATAGGCTTTCCTTGATAGGTGAGTTGTGTCTTTTCTCTAACAGCTTTTAGTATTGTTTTTATGCTGGATTTCTGGGATATTTATTATATGTCTGTGTGTAGGGTTATTTTGGTTATGACTGTTTGATATATGCCTCACTTATCTGCATATCTGATTCTTTTCCAATGTTTGGGAAATTTTCTGCTATTACTTCTGTGAATAGGTTTTCTATGTCATTTGTGTTGACTCCTACATCTTCACTGATGCTTATTAATCTTATATTGTTTCTCTTTGCATCATCTTGAAGCTGTTGAATTGTCATTTCATGCTGTCTTGTTATTTTTAGAAGTTCTTTCCATTCATAATCACTAGCTGCAATCCTGTCTTCAAGGTCTGAAATTCTATCCTCAGCTTCATTCAAACGGTTTTGCCAGGTTTCAATAGAATTTTTTATTTCTTGGATATCTCTTTGAATTTGTTTCATGCATTCTACTTCTTTTCTATATTATTCATTTAAGGATTCCATCATTTTCCCATGATCCTGTACTTTATTTTAATCTAGTCTTCTCTAGCTAGCTAAGCAACTCCTTTGTTAAGGTTGTCATTTCTTTCTTTATGTGAGGGATTATTTCTAATCTGATTTTCTCTGTAGCCTCATGGATTTGTTTCTTTATTTCAGTTACTATCTTTTCAGAAATTTCAGGTGTATGACTACTAATGTTCTCTATTTTGATGTCTCCTGTGCTTGTATCCTGATGGACTGGACGTTTGAGATTGCATTTTGCTTTTTTGTTTTGTCATTTTCACCTCTTGGGTTAATATGTTGATGTTTTCAATCCCACTAGTCTCAACTGTCCATTGTGTGTGTCTTCAGGTCCCACTGTGTGGCTGATGTTTGTCCAATTGCTAGATCGCACAATGAAGTGGGTGGCCAGTCACCTGAGTTCTTCCTGCAGGGCCTGTTGGGTAAGTCCTATATTCTTCCTAGGCTGACTAGCCTGGAAGTATTGATGTGAGTCAACTCTTAGTTCCTATTGTTACTATGGCTTCAGGCTGAACCAGCCAGGCCACCAGATCTACCTGGCTATAGTGTGCACCTCAACTGGGACTCTACTGTGTCACTGGGTGTCTCATAGGCCCTTTTGGTGGGGGAGGCCTTGTTGGCACTCTTCTTAACCCACCTAGTGTTCTCTGTATGGAAGAAGGACTCATCCACACTCTTACCAGACTCGCCAAGGATCTATGACTGGTAGGGGTTTACTGCTGCTCCCCTTTACCCACTGAGGTCCTCTAAGGCGGAAACTTATCACATTGTTGCAAGCCCTCTGAGGTCCTCTGTGTGGGTGAGGGGTTGCTGAGGCTCCCACCAGCCCATCAAGGTTCTGCGGGTGGTGGAAGGGATCGCTAGTTGTCCGTGGACTGTTGTGGTCTTTTGGGTATAGGGGGAGGGTGACTGACGATCCCGCTGGTCTCCAAGGTCATGGAGCAAGGAGAAGGGGAGACCAGCAATCCCGCTGGCTCCCTAAGTCCATGGGGCAAAGCGTGTGGGCAGCTGATGATCCTGGTGGCCCCTAGGTCCTGGAGTGAGGAACAACATATTCTTGAATAATCAATGGGCCACAGAGGAAATTAAGGAAGAACAAAATGATAATGCCAGTACAACATGCTGGAACTTAGGTGACAATGAAAGCAGTTCTACAAAGGAAGCTTATTGTAGTGAATCCCCATATCAGAAAATAGATCCAGCCCAAATAAATAACTTAATGATGCATCTCAAGGTCTTCACAAAGCAAGAACAATCCAAACCCAGGGTTTGTACAAGGAAAGAAATTAGAAAAATCAGGGCAAAAATTAATGAAATGGAGATTAAGAAAACAATACAAAGAACCAATGAATTGAAGAGCTGGCTTTTTAAAAGAATGAATAAAATAGACAAATCCTTAGCCAATCTTACCAAAAAAGGAAATAAAAGACACAAATAAATGTAATTAGAAATGAAAAACATGAAATCACAATGGACAGCAATAAAATTCAGAAAATCATTATCAACTACTTGACAAATATATATGCCAAACAATTTGAGAACTCAGAAGAAATGGAGAGATTTCTAGATAGGTATGAATTGCCAAAATTGAACCAAGAAGACAAAGAAACACAACAGTGAACAATAACAAATAATGAAATTGAAGCCATAATTAAAAAAAAAGTACTGCCAACATTGCCTGATCCTAAAACCAGACAAGGATCCAACGAAAAAAGAGAATTATTGGCCAACACAGATGCAGAAATCCTTAACAAGATACTGGAAAACAAAATGCAACAAATCATCAAAAAGATCACATACCATGACAAAGTAGGCTTCATCCCAGTGATGCAAGGATGGTTCAACATATACGGTTCGGTAAATGTAATTCATCACATAAACAGAAGCAAGGATAAAAATTTCATGATCATCTGAATAGATGCAGAAAAATCATTTGACAAAATCCAACATCCATTCATGATAAAAAAAAAACGTTGAAAAAAATAGATATAGAATGTCTTCAGCTCAATCTCAGAAAAGCCTTTTATGACTAACCTACTGACAGCATCATATTAAATGGGGAAAGACTGAAAGCCTTCCCTCTAAAATCAGAAACAAGTCAAAGATATCCATTTTTACCACTTCTCTTCTACATAGTCCTCAAAATATTAGTCAGAGCAGCTAGGGAAGAGAAAGAAATAAAAGGGATATGTATAAGAAAGGACAAAGTCAAAATATCATTATTTGCACATGACAAGATCCTTTACATATAAGACCCAAAAATCTCTACCAAAAGACTCCCTGTATTGATAACCAAATTCAGCAATGTAGCAGGATACAAAATAAGCACGCAAAAATCAATAGCATGGCTATACACTGATAATGAACTCACTGAAAAAAAATTAGGCTAAAACTCATTTACAATGCCATTTAAAAAATTAAATATTTAGGTATTAACATAACCAAGGAGGTGAAAGTCCTCTTCAATGAAAATTATATCATTCTGAAAATGGAAATCAAGGAGGACATCAGAAAATGGAAAGATATTCCAGTTCCTAGATAGTAAGAGCCAACATAATCAGGCTAACTATACTTCCAAGATTGATATACAGATTTAATGCAATCTCAATTAAAATACCAATATCATTTCTCACAGAGCTAGAGAAAATAAGCCTAAAACTTATATAGAATCAAAAAAGACTCAGAATACCAAAAGCATTCATGGGTAACAAAAACAAAGCAGGTGACATCAAAATCCCAGTCTTGAAGTTATATTATAAAGCTATGGTGATTAAAATGGCATAATACTAGCACAAAAGCAGCCATGTAGGTCAATGGAAAAGAACAGAAGAAGCAGAAACAACCCCAGGCACATACAGCTACTTGATCTTTAACAAATGGACCAAAAACACACTAGAGGAAAAATAGTCTCTTTAATAAATAGTGCTGGGAAAATTGGATATCCACATGGAGAAGACTGAGTCTAGACCAATATCGTTCATCATGCAGTAAACTAAAATCAAAGTGGATCAAAAATCTAAATGTTCAAATAGAAACACTGAATCAGCTGGAAGATAAAATAGGTACCACCCTTGAAGACACAGGTGTAGGAAAGGTCTTTCTGAAGCTGGCTGGGGAAGTAGGCATGACTTGTTAACTGCAAGATCCCGAAACACATGTGCAGAGCAGTTCCCAAAGGCCTCCACTTGGACTTCTCATGAAAACTCAAGCAGGTTTTCAATAGGATGCCCTAGATCTGACATCAGCCTCAGGCACGTGATCCCAGCACCACCTCTCAGGACCGATAAGTTCTAGCAGGTTACCTTGGGATTTGAACAGCATAAAAGGACACATATACAATGAAGAGCTTGCTGTCATGGCTTTCCTCATGATAGCCTGCCCTGCTTTTTCCAAAGTGTTCTTTTATCTTGATTTTCCCTTTCTTATTCAACCCAAGCTTTGCAGGGCCAGTTTCTCTCCCACTCTTCACTTGTACTTTTTCAAATAAACTTTGCCACTGCTTTTTGCTCATGTCATTCAATTCTTTGCTTGAGATGAGAAGAACCTGGAATTCAGCTTTAGAAAGTGAGACGAGTAACCCAGAACCTGGGAACACTTATTTGGCGAGCCACTTTTAGAAGGAACTACCTGATAACAGCAGCACAAGAAATAATACCAAGAATCAACAAATGGGATCTTATCAACTAAAAAGCTTCTGCTCAGCAAAGGAAACAGCCAACAGAGTGAAGAGACAACCCATGCAATGGGAAAATAATTTTGTCAGCTATTCTTTGGACAGAGGACTAACATCAAGAGTATATAAAGAACTCAAAAATACAGTGTAATATCATATAGTAAACATAGTCTACTCCAAAATTAAAGACCCAGTTTAATAAATGGGCAGCTGAAATAAATAGACACTTCTCAGAAGTACAAATGGTTAATAAATACATGAAGAAATGCTTATCATTTCTGACCATCAGAGAAATGCAAATGAAAACTACACTGAGATACCATTTTACCCCAGAAAGAATAGCCATCATCAAAAAATGAATAATTATAAATGCTGGAGAGAACATGGGGAAAAAGGGACTCTTTTACATTGTTGGTAGGAATATAAACTAGTACAGCAACTCTGCAAATCAGTGTGAAGTTCCCACAAAAAAAAAAAAAAATAGAAATTCCATTTGACTCAGCTATTCCTCTTCTAGATATCTTTCCAAAAAGAGTTGAAATTATCATAATACAAGGACACAAGCATACTTATGTTTGTACGGTTTATAATGGCTAGGTCTTTGAAACAGCATATAGCCATCAACAGATAAGCGGAGAAGGAAAATGTAGTATTTACACACAATGGAATACTACACTGCCATAAAGAAAGATAAATTGAAAGCATTTGTAGGTAAATGGATGTAACTTGAGAGACTATAATGTTAAATGAAATAAGTCACACACAAGTTCAACTATCTCATGGTTTCGCTTATATGAAAAAGAGAGAGAACAAAATAGAAGATAAATGGGCAACGAAGAACTTTAAATACTTTCTCCAAATTGCATATTTCATTGTTTTAAAACTGTTTCAATGTATATGCCAATGTGTTTCATTAGTTCATTGAAAAGAAAATTTAATCTTATTATCTTCTTTATAAGAATCTTTTTTGCCAATGTCTTATACTCTGAGTAGCTACTTTGATAACAATACATGGTGTATTAATTATTGTATTCTCTTATTTTATTATGAAATTTTGTTATTTTTAATATAAAAAAAGAAGTTTGTGCAATTTTAAGCCATCCATTTATGGTAATTTGTTATTGCAACCACAGGAAATACTGCCTTCAAGACCTGGTCGCAAACCCGTCTCCTGTTTCTTTCATGGCCTTCTTGTATCCACTGAGACCGTGTGAGTGCTGCAGGGTCCCTTGTTATCTGTGCCAGTCTAAGCATTCAGGTGTTTGTGGGGTGCGAAATTTTTCTCTTATTCTTCTTCTTCTTTTTTTTTTTTTTTTTTTTTTTTGTAGTCCTGGTGATTGAACCTAGGGCCTGTCCACTGAAATACAGCTCTAGAGCTCAGATCCCATTTTTTTAAAAAAATATTTTTGAGACAGGGTCTCTCTAAGTCATCCAGGCTGGTCCTAAATTTGAGATCTTGTCTCAGCCTCCCACATATAGCACCCAGCCTTTTTAATTTTTAATTTAATTTAATTTAATTTTTTGAAACAGAGTCTCATCAAATTGCCCAGGCTGAACTTGAACTTGAAGTAATACTGCTTCATGTCTGAGTCACTGTGAGTACAGGTGGCCACTTTCAGGCCTGGCAGATTTGTTTGTTTTTAATCCTCCCTGCGTGTCTGCTAGTCCAGTGATGATCATATATTGTTTCGCACAGAATTATTAAGTGTATGGCTTTCCTAATTCTTTCATTCCATTTAATGAATCGAATTCAACATTTTTTGAGTGTCTACAATGTGTCCAGCATTTTTTCTCTTATTTCAGGTTAAATCTATGTACAAAAAGGACAAAAGTCTTATGCTTGTGACGCTTCCTTTTTGGTGAGAATGTGAGTTTGCGTATTGAGCCGCAGGCGTCCTGTCCTCAAGGCGCTGCAGCCCTCCCTGTCCGTGATTACCCAGACGCGCGTTCCCAGTGCCAGGACCAACCCTGGCATCCTGTAGAGCCTACCCCTGAGTGTCAGAGCCAAGCGAGGGTGGAGTGAAGTGATTGGGCGGCACATTGGTCCCCGCCCCGGACGCTCCTATCATGAACCACCCCAGACCATCAGGGTCTCCGGCAGACACAGATGCAGATGTGTGGGAGTCAGCTTCTGCCCAGGGTATCTGCAAATTGGGATGCAGGCCAAAGAAACAGGAAGGCACATGCGCCCTGCGCATGGCATTAGCAAAGACCCAAGGCTCTGGGCTCCTCCCAGACAGGCGGCCAGCACCACTTTTGCCAGGATCTGTGGCTCATCGGCTGCACTCCATCACCGCCAAAGTAAAGAATTCTTATTTTTCTAAGGGGACAAATGCCAGATACTCAGACAACATGGTTGAGGTACATAAGGCTTGTGTTTGCAGGCCAGGACTTGTATATAGAAGAAAAGATGTATTCGCAAGTCTCATTTTGATTTTCAGTCCCGGGGAACTCTTACTGATATAAGAGCCCGCCTCTGTTTGCAACTAATTTGAGGAATGGGAGTGGGTGGTGGAGGAGAAAGAATATCAACAGGCAAATACATGATTAAAGAATGAGATCTCATTGTTGGAGAGTATAGTAAAATAGCACTCTCATAACTGTTATTGGGAGAAGATAAAGAAAATTGATATGAACTTTCTAGTGAACACAAGAACAAGTATCAAAAGCATTACAATGTTCATTCTCTTAAATGAAATAATTCTTTTCCTAGGAATTTATCCTTAGACAATAATCTTATATTTTCACGGAAAAATTCTTCATAAAGATCTTCCTTGCAGTTTTTTTTTGGGGGGGGCGTAGATTGAGACAGGGTCTCCCCATGTAATCCATAATGGCCTTAAACTCACTATGTAGCCCAGGCTGGCCTCAAACTCACAGAGTTCCTCCTGCCTGAGCCTTGAGAGATGGAATTACAGGCATGCACCACCATACCCACCCTTCTTTGCAGTTTTTAAATAATGAAAAACAATGCAAATGTTCACTGATACAGAACTGACTAGCTATGTTCCATCTATGCATTAGAATGTGAAGCATCCATTAAAATAGGTTTAAAGATTTGGTCATGTGAATACAGTAGTTTTTAAGTTAAGGGGTGAATAACTAAGAGTTTCTTATGACATTCTCTATACCCTTGGGTATAGTTGAAATTTTCCATGATAAAAACTAAAAACCAAACAATGTGTGGTAGTGCAATCTGTAATTCCAGCACCCTGGGAGGCTGAGGCAGGAGGATTGAAAATTTGAGCCTTACCTGGACAATTTAGTGATGTAGTGAGATATTGTCTCAAAATTAAAAAAAAAAAAATGTTGTGGATGTAGGTCAGTGTGAAAGCTCTGAATTCAGTTCCCTGTCCTGGAAAACAAAAACAAAACAAACATGTTCCTCTCAAAGAATGTTTCCATCTATCACAATCCCTGACTTGAAGTTATACTACAAAGCTACTGTGATAAAATCAGCGTGGTACTGGAATAAAAATGGACCTGAAGATCAATGGACTAGATTAGAAGATACAGCCACAACTACAAACACACTCAGCCACCTCATCTTTGTCAAAGGGGCCAATAATGTTCACTGGAAGAAAGGCAGCCTCTTTAATAAGTGGTGCTAGAAAAACTGGCTTTCCATATAGCAAAAACTTAAACTAGACCCATGCCTATCACCATGCACTACAGTAAAGCCAAAATGGATCAAAGATCTAAATATTAAAATAGAAACACTTGCCGGGCGTGGTGGCGCACGCCTTTAATCCCAGCACTTGGGAGGCTGAGGTAGGCGAAGCGTTGTGAGTTCGAGGCCGGCTTGGGCTACAACACGGCGCAAGGCCGGCCTGAGCTACATAGTGCGACCCTGCCTCAAAAAAACCAGGGCCAGGAGTTTGGCTCAGTGGCTTAAGCGCCTGCCCTGGCAGGCGCGAGGCTGTGAGTTTAATCCCTGGTGCTGCAAAAAAAAAAATAAATAAATAAAATAAAATAAAATAGAAACACTAAATCTGCTGGAATACAAAGTAGGTAGAAATCTAGAAGACATAAGGAGAGGCAGAGAATTCATGAACAAAAATCAAACTGCATGGGAAATACTTCCCAGAATCAACAACTGGGATCTTGTCTTATTAAAAAGTTTTTGCACGTCAAAGGAAATCTCCAACAGAGTGAAAAGAAAACCCATGAACTGGGAAAAAAAATCTTAGTCAACTCTCCCTCAGACAAAGGACTTCTATCTAGATCTATAAAGAATACAAAAAATCAGATCCCCGAAATTCAAAGACACAATTCAAAAATGGGCATCTGAGATGAATATACACTTCTTAGCTGAAGAAATACAAATGGAGCCAGGCGTGGTGGCTCATGCCTGTAACCCCAGCACTTGGAACACTGAGGCAGGAGGATCATTGTGAGTTCAAGACCACCCTGGGCTACAAAGTGAGCTTGAGGCGAGTCTAAACTGCATAGCGAGACCGTCTCTAAAAAACCACACACACACATACACAAAGAAATACAAATGGCAAATAAATACACAAAAAAATGTTCAGCATCGTTGGTCATTAGATAAAACGACACTGAGATTCCATCTCACTCCAGAAAGAATGGCCAGGATCAAGAAAACCACCAATAACAAGTGCTGGAGGTGCTGTGGGGAAAAAGGAACCCTCCTGCACTGTTGGTGGGAGTGTAGACCGGTGCAGTCACTGTGGAAATCAGTCTGGAGGTTCCTCAAAAAGCTGGAATTGAAAGTCCCATTTGACCCAGCTATTCTACTTCCTGGGCATATTCCCAGAAGAACTGAAAATATCATACCACAGTGATATATGCACACCCATGTTTATAGCAGCACAATTTGTAATAGCCAAATCTTGGAAACAACCTAAATGGTCATCAACTGAGGAATAGATAAAAAAAATGTGGTATTTTTATACAATGGAGTATAAAGAAGGATCACATTGAAGCTTTTATAGGTAAATGGGTGTGACTTGAGACCATACTCATAAATGAAATAAATCAAACTCACGTGTAAATACCATATTGTCTCCCTAGTGTAAGAAACTGAAAGAGTAAATAAGATACAAAATCTTCAATAAATATTATGAAAGGGTAAGAAACTTCTCAAAGGGGAAAAAATAACTCAGGGAAAAGGAGAAAAGAAGGAAGGGAAAAGAAAAAAGATATAAATTTGTACATATACGCTTAAGATAGCTAAGATGATTGTATTACTAATTCTGTTAGTTCTTGGAACAAAACAGTTAACATTCATAGGATTAGATCAATTTTTTATGTTTATATCTGCTAATATGAGTAACTCTTTTGAAGATAACTATGCAAAATAACAATCTTAGTTATGTTCCTACCACCCTGTTTTGCAAGCCTCTATTGTTACTGTTTTGGGCTATTTGTTATTGCTATTTATTTGTCTCTTTTTTTTCTTGTTTTTCTTGTACTTTGTTTTGTTTCATTTTGTTTTTCCCTCTAATACAGAAAGGATAGATGTACATGTATAGGCTTATACATGCCTAGAACTTCTCCTAAAGAGTTTACAAGAATTGATTTTATTATGTGTGGTGGCATGAACAGCTACTTTGAAGAAAATGAGCCATTATGGTAGCCATTGCTGATTTCCTATCATCTTGTTTTGAAGTCCAATAATGCTTTTACTCTTTGTTTTGATTGGTTTTAGTCTGTTTTCTATTGTTTGATTTCAGTATGTGTGAAGGTATGGACAGCTGTTTTGAGGAAAACAAGAGACATTATGGTAGCCACTGTTGATTTCCTGTGGTCTTGTTTTGAAATCCTGTGTTGCTTGCATTGTTTTGTTCTGATCTGCTTTGTTCTATTTTGTTTTATTGTCTTTAAAATTAAAAAAACAAAACAAAACAAAAAGAATGTTTCCTTCTAATAGAAAAGCTTACGAGGCATTATTAAGTGGAAAACACACGTTACCAAGCAGTATGTATAGATGTCTAGTAGATTCCACAAGACTGCAAGATGTGTACATATATATACACACATACATATATGCATCCATACATATATTCTTTTGATATATAATTCTTATATAAAGCATATTTATTTTACATATATTATGCTTCTTCATATTTCCAAAGTTTAATGAGGTACATACTTTTACAACCAGCAAAAGTAAGAATCCTATAATAAATGCGAAGATAGGCTTTTAAATAAAGGGGGAGACTTAGGTGACGCTAGGTCCCGACTCCTCTTGAAGCGAGTATGCCTTGGGGCAAGTGTCCCCTCTTCCCAAGTCTCAGTTCATGTGTCCACAGTAAGAAACAGCCTACTCCTGCTGCATGGGGTTTATGTGAAGATCAAATAATGCAATTTAGGCGAAGCTTCTTAACATGGAGTCTAAAGAGAGTGAGAACTCGGGGGACATTATTTGAATAAGAGCTGAGCCTGACTTTGCTGCAGTGAGGACCAACAGCGTCACAGGAGGTTATTGGCTTTCCATGGCGAGCACCTAGGAAACTAGGTGAGGTACACAGAACCACCCTGTGGAACACCAGGCCTTGTGCACATGGACCTCTGCTCTCTGTGAAAAGGAAACCAAATTCCTTCTGAACCATAGCACAGGAAGGCACTGCTTCCTAAAATGGGGAGACATAGGCCAGAATTTGTGGAGGCTGAGGCAACTGGGGTTTACAGGGAAGTCACTAGAGGGAAAGAAGGCATGCAGAAAAAGGACTGCCTGAGTACTTACAGAGGTGTGCTTGGGCCTCCAGCCAACTCCTAGACTGTGACCTTGTAAATTGAGAATCCATAGGACAATGATCTAGGGAGAGCAGCTACCAGGGAATGCAAAGTGAGAGATGATGGGCGCTTACAGAAGGCTGAGGCAGTCTAGCTCCAACCAGTGGACACTCAATAGATTCCAGAAAAGGAGACACCTTGAGAGTAAGGCTAAAGTAGTTCTAAAATAAAGGGTACCTTATTTTTGTTATTGTTGTGTTTTTTGGTTTTTTGTTTTGTTTTGTTTTGTTTTGTTTTTTGTTTTATTGAGACAGGGTCTTGCTACATAGTTTGGCGTGGCCTTGAACTCACTATGTAGCCCAGGCTGGCCTCAAACTTATGGAGATCCTCCTGCCTCAGCCTCCCAAGGATGCACAACCACGCCTAGCTTCAAGGGTAGTTTAGACTCTCCTAGCTGGTGCTTAAAAATAAGCCTAAAAACCCTCAGCAAACTTCCAACTAAGTTAATTGCCTAAAAGCATAAAGCACAAGATTTTTTAAAGTGAAACAACAAAAAAAGACTTTCTAAAGTGAAACAAGAAAAACACATTCAACAGGACAACATTCAAAACATCCAAAACACAGATGTTACTAGACATGTAAAAAGACACAGAAATACAATCCTTCACTAAAAGAAAATCAGTCAATAGAAATAAACCCAGAAATGATTAAATTAGCAGAAAAAGATTGGGGTATATTTAAAGATTTAAAGAAAAACTCAAAAAATACAATAGAAAAAATGGAAATTAGAATTTTTAAAAAATGTAATTTCTAGACCTAAAAATCTGAAATGCACCATTTGCCACTGGATAGGCATAGCAGAAACACTACAGAAGGAAAGATCAGTAAGCGCAAAAGTATAGGAATAAAATGGAAAGCCCAAGAGCAACTCAGAAAGAAAAACAAAAAGAGCAACTGTGGGTGTGGGCAATATCAAGGAATGTGACATACATGTCGTTTGAGTCCCCAAAGAAAGTACGGGAAAGATATTTGAATACATGCCAGGCATGATGGTGCACTCATAATCCCAGCACTCGGGAGGTTGAGGCAGGAGAATCATTTGCAAGTTCAAGACCAGCCTGGGCTACAAAGCGAGCCCAAGATCAGCCTGAACTGCATAGCAAGACCCTATCTCAAAAAGACAAAAAAAAAAAAAAAAAAAAAAAAAAAAAAAAAAAAAAAAAAAAAAAAAGATATTTGAATGCATAATGGATGAAAATCTGGATTTCATTTTTAAAATATATATATTTACCAAGAAATGCATTAAACTCAACAAACCCCAAACAGGGGAAGCAAGCATTCTACATCACCAGGTGTGACACAACACACCTATAATACCAACACAGAAAGGCTGAGGCAGGGGATTACATGTTCAAGTCCTGCCTCCCCAGTTTAGAACTGGTTTCAAATATTTTTAAAAATGATAGTAAAGTAAAAAGGGCTAGAGATGTAACTTGGTGATAGAGTGCTCCTTCATTTGATCCCACTACCAAAGGGAAAAAGATACCACATTGAATCTTAATCAAACTGCTGAAAACAGATAACATGAGTACTTTTGAAGTCAAGTGGTGATAAATAAAGAGGGATATTGTAAACCTTAGAGTAACCATTATAGAAATAAAATAAAGCTAGAAATGGGAGGAATAAAAACAAAGAGGCCCTAGAGCAGGGAGTTGACAATATAAACAATTGCATTAAATATAAGTGGACTAAATGTGGCAAATACAAGCAAAGATTATCAGACTGGAAAAAGAGAAGACTCATATATGTTGTTGAATAGAAACACACTCTAGGTATAAAAACAGAGCTTAAAGAGAAAAGAATGAAAAAAAATTTACCATGAAAATATTATATTTCATATAACTTTTGGACAACTATATGAAAGTGGACTTAACAATAAAAGCCATTACCATCCACAGAGGGACATTAGAGGGTCACTTCCTAATGACAGGACTGTATACATATACATATATATATAAGTATATATATATATGCACACACAATACATATATATATACAGTGTGTGTGTGCATATATATATATATGATGAATGCATAGCAATCCTAAATGTGTATACAGTTAATAGGAGAGTTTCAAAATATTCAAAAATGGAAGGGACTGCCAGAAGAAATACACAAACTCACAATTATGAAGATTTTAATTGTCTTCTCTTAATAACCTATAAAGAGCAAAACAGTAAGGAAAAAAGATAAGAGTAAAAATCAGTGAAATAAAAAACAGCAACAGTAACAAAAACAAAGCAAAATTTGAAGGTTCAGTGACATTGATAGATTTCTATTTGGACTGAACAAGAAAAAGACCAATACTGGAAATGAGAGAGGAGCTCTCACTACAGACTGCAAACATTTATGACAATTTAGATAAAATTGAGAACTGTTTTAGAGACATGAAAGTTGGGAGTGATGGGGCACGCCTATAATCCCAGCTCTCAGCAGGCTGAGGCAGGAAGATCATTGCAAGTTCAAGACCAACCTGGGCTACAAAGTGAGCTCAGGGCCAGCTTGAAATGCATAGAGAGACTCTGTCTCAAAACAAACAAAAACAAACAAACAAACAAACAAACAAAAAGTCATGGGTAACTAAAACATAGCAAGAAATGAACTGTAATATTCCAGAGGCAGGCCCTGGAGTTAGGTTGCTAGGGTTTGTATCTGTGTGCTTTCTCTTAACATCTGAATTTTCTGAATTGAGATTTATAACTGATTTTGATGGCTCAAATGAAGGAGTGGAAGGTTTTTGAGTAATGCTAAACCTTTGCCTTGTCAGTAAGATAGGCTATTAGTGGATTGAACTAGAAAGTACATATATACAATTCAAAAGTCTATTGGTGGTTGAAACACAACAGAGGAAATCAATCAACTTCGAAAAGAAAAAAGCCCCAGTGAGTCTCTTCCCTGTGCCGACCCCTAATATCTCTCACTTCCCACACAATTCTGAGTTAAAAGGTTGACTGTGCGATGTGTTGGGGGAGTTATGTGTGTTCTGCAGTCAAAGCGCAAGGAGAAGTGATGGTTGGAAGCAGGAGGGCTTCCTGGGTCAGCTGGCAGATGGGGGAAATTCAGCATATCATCCATGGTTTCCAATCAGCTAGGAACAGTGTTTCGCCTCCTCGGTCTGAAATACTGGAAGTTTTGCCCACCCTATTTCCTCCCTCCTAGGGATGTTGGTGTGGCTCAGTGGTAGAGCGTACGCTTAGCATGCATAAGGTTCTGGGTTTGGTACCCAGCACCACAAAATATATGCCCATATTTATTTTCTGCCCCAGAGTCTGAGTCACACCCACAGTCCCTCTGGTCATGGCTGTGCAGTGGTTTCACCAGCCTGCTACTATCCATCATGCTGAAGTCAGGGCTCTCAGCCAGCAAAGACAGGCAGCCAAGGACATGGCCAACGCGGGCTCCTCCTGCTGCCTGGTGAAGAAGCGCTCATTTCCTCAAAATGCCCAGCTCAGAAGACTTGTGGTCCCCAGCTGCTTTATTGAGACTCAGTTCCCACCAAGCACCAACTGGGTGGCAGTGCCTTAGGCAGAGTAGAGAGCCAAGAAATTACCCACTACAAAAGAACACACACCCAAGTTGAAGTCAAACATCTGTTTCCTATGCAATGCCCTTCAGAAAGCATGGAATTGTTTGCCTTCCAAATCAGTTCCCAGAAATCCAGGAAGGAAAAAAAGTGACACCAGACAGCCACCACTGTCTGCAGTAAGCTGACTTTTCTGGATTTTTATACCCTGTTCATGCGAAGTCAGGGAAAACTACTGCATAATTTCTAGTCATTCCATATACCTTGACTACTTTTAATTTCACCAATGAAAGCCCATTTCTGGTATCAGTCAAGCTGAATACATCCTTAGTTTCCTGTAGAAAACTATGTCTGACATCTGAAGCTACTCACTGAGGTATCGATAACACAAAGCAACTCGAGTCAAGGACTGTCTGATGAATGCTTGCCATCTGTCCCATTGCTGAGCATTCCCATTAAGCTAATGCACATCCACATAACAAGTGGTGACATTTTAAAAATATATTACAGGCATGATAACACCTGTGCATAGAGGGCTACAGTATGAACTCAACATCAGCTGGATTTGACCATCAGTATCCAGGGCCAGACATTTCTGATTGGGTTCTCACATTTAAATGAAAAAGCTCAAATTAATTAGTTTATGGAACCTGGTGTACAAAATCAAAAAGTCAAATTACTTGTTTGTGATGAGAATGAACTTTTACACAGCTTTTTTATTTATTTATTTTTTTTGTGATACCAGGGATTGAACTCACAACCTTGCACCTGCCAGGCAGGTGCTTAAGTCACTGAGCCAAACTCCCAGCCCTTACACAGCTTTGACATTGGTAAGACAATTTCTTTTCTCCCTGGACCCCAACTTAAGTGGAAGTTATCGCCATGAAGTTATTTGTTGCGCACTGAAATATGGATAAGAAGAAGTGATGTTTGACTGATCTGCAGTGGGTACAGATGCTAGAAATATTTGTGTCTACAAGTGATGGCACTTTTTTCTCCTTATATGAGTTGAAACAGACATTACCAATTTCTGCCCTCACCGACCTCCAAGCTCTGGTGCCCCACCTCCCTTCCGATGTCACGATGGGCCCTCACTCGGGACCACTGCACGATGCCCCATATTTTCACTTCCCAAATCACCATGAGATTCTAGTCCTTCCTTTTTCCTTTATTGAAGTTTGGAGTGTAGTTAATTCTTTCACTGCCCATCCATAAGAAAATAGCTTACCATATTCACCATGTGTGCTGGTTGAAAATTCAGGGGATTCATGGATTTAAGTAGGAGTGATGAAAAACTTAACTCAGAATATGCAACATTTCTAGAACAACTGGATCCCAGGGTTTGGTTTAAACAGTGTCATGGCCCTAGTCCTTTGGCTTTGCTCTGCTCTGTACTGGTTCATTTCCGACAGACTCCTGCCACTCAGTTGCCCTGTCAGTGCCTGACACGTATTCTCCAAGTTTCAGGCCCAGCTGTGAGACACTTTCTCTTTTTCTCAGCAGTCAATAAAAATGTCTACAATGACATCTCACAGGCTTGGCTTGGGTTATGTGCTCATCTTTGAATCAGCATGGTGTCCAGGCAGAAGCAATACATGGATTGTCGAGTCCTTGGTTTCATGACCACATATGAGATCTGGAGTTTGTGCATAGATTGAAAGTGAGTGTGAAAAAATGATTTTGTTGCCAGAAGAAGGTAGATGGAGCCCATCCAGACAAAGCCATTAGAAATCTAGTAGAGAGGCAATTTCCTTTCTCTATGCTCTTGCAAATCCTAGTGGAGGGGAGTTTCCTGTTGTGCTATGTCTAGCCCAAATCAAGTGGTATGAATGATATAATGTATGACCTCTTCTATCTAGGCACTCAGTCTAACAGTGAGAACAGGTATCCGTACAAATGACCACAATGCACTAGCAAACACATGAGTAGTCTATGAATCGTACAGAGGACTTTGAAGTTTAGAGGAAGAGGAACTATTGTTGCCTAAATAGAGGGAAGGTTTCGTGGGAAAGGTGGTGCTTGATACTTAAAGGTTAGGTAAGGTTTTGAGAGGTGGAGACAAAGGCAGTGACTCCATGGGGGAAGGAAATACACAAGCAAATACACTGTGATGTGAAAGAGGATGGTCCTGGAAGAGCGTGTGCAAAGGGGCGGGTAAAAGCATAGGCCATGTCGGCTTAGATACTTAGATAGTAAGTATAGCAGCTTTCTCACCAGAGCTTATATGTCTCAGTCTTTCTTTCTTCCTTTCATTTTTCTCTCCTTTTCTTTTTTTGTTTTTGTTTTTGTTTTTCTTTTTCTTTCTTTCTTTTTTTTTTTTTTTTTTTTTTTTT